>JAECUM010013929.1:0-64625 GCA_016617855.1 Megalonaias nervosa
ATATATATATATATATATACAAAAGTAACAAAGAAAAGAGTGAAGCCAACAAACTTTGTAAAATTTAACAAAATAATTTATTTCCCTAGAAAACAAGGTACAAATATGAAAAAGGACTTACGGTTGATGAATCTAATCCAAAAGCAATCCTAGAATTAATAAATATAAGTCCTATCGCTAAAAAGTCCTAAGTGAATCAAAGTTCGAATCCCGATGAAGTTCCAAGATGGAAGGCGATGACGTCTTCTATAACCTGCTTTGTGTTGTCGTGTCAACAGTTCCTTGTTGAATCACCAAGAATAATATTCCGGCTTTAGAATTCCGAATAATTTTCAGTAAATGTCTTTGTCCAAGAATTGTAGTGAACACCAGTATTTTCCAGGTTAAGTAAATTATTAATTCCGAAAAACAGAAAAACTCAAATCAAACTGGTAACAACAGAAATAACTTTGAGCTACGAAGGTATGAATTACGAGTGACCAAAATCACTCTATAATAATGTGCCTAACTACTACGTAGAATAGACCACCTGATAGGGTCGCGTGATCACTTTTCTACCTAACAACGTAAAAACATTATATGACAATTATCACGTAAGTTATGGAAGAATTTGATTCTACTAAAGGAATCTTACTATAAGATTCAATAATAATAAAAAAAAAGAGTTGTTTACTACAAAGCTGAAACTGGCTCTGAATCTAGGTCAGCAAAAGATACAAAGTTTCGAACTACTGACTGGTTATCAGGTTTAACAGAAATGAACTGAATTTTCCGGATAAATGTCAAATCCAGTGAATAAAGTTATCATTACATGAGCATGTAATGAAATTAAAAAATAGAAAAAGAAATTTAAAACTAACACACAAGTAATTAAAGACCTCAAAGTGGCGAAATAGTCTGAACACATGAGTCGTAAACATCAGTAATAATACTTAGGGTCGTTTGACTCAAGTGAAAGTTTGAAAGTATGCAGAGATAGCATTATTAAGCTATCCCAAATAGCTTGATCATTTTGCTTTTAAATATGTTGCAAAATTATGCATTGTTATGCTACCTTTAACATGTCGCAATATTAAGCGATACAATTCTAACTTTAATATATAGTAATATTAGGTGTGGTAATTCTACTCTTGACATGTGGTAATATTAGGTATGGTAATTCTACTCTTGATATGTGGTAAAATTAGGTGTGGTCATTCTACTCTTGATATGTGGTAATAACATTCTGGTAATTCTATTCTTGATATCTGGTAATATTAGGTGTGGTAATTCTAATCTTATTTTGTGGTAATATTTGGTATATTAATTCTACGTTTAATATACAGTAATATTATAAATGGCATTCTACAACTTTAATAGGTGTTATATTAAGTGTGGTAATTCGACCTTTAACATGTGATAATATTAGGTGTGGTACCTTTAATATGTGGTAATATTAATGGTGATCGCTACCGTTGAATATTGTAATATTAAGCGTGGTAATTCAACATTGAAAATTTAAGATGTTTAAGTCTGCCACTTGTAAATGTATTTTGAATACAATTATAAAAATTTAGAATCTTCAAATTTTGAGCTTTAAAACAGGTATTGTGCTCAAACAGTTTCGTGATGTTAGGGTTTAAGAAATAATATTTACAAGGAGGATATGGCTGCAGGATGGTCAGAAGTTTTACAGGCAGCTAAAACTTGTTGACGCTACTGACGTAGTCCAGCAAAACGCTTCCGGCCAGAAAGCAGTAAGCATTTTGGTCAGTGCAGAGCTGGAGTGCACAAAGGTCTCATTATTGAATACATTGAATATATTATGGAGCATAAAGCTAGGTTAAGATTTCCTATAAGAAAGTGGGTCCCATCTGTGGGTGGTAATTATTGTACTTCAATAATAACTACCGCCAGGATGTGAATCTATAAATAGCGAAGTGAGACTTTCGCAAACGTTTATGATAAAGGCACTGTATAAAGTTCGGTATGAATGATCATAAACACTCAGAACAAAAATCGTAAATTATACATTTAAATATTCATGGATAAATTAAACAAAGTTAATGCTTCGATATGTGATATGCCAAAGCCAAAAGACGTGAGAATATTTGTAACCTCATTTAATATGCTTTCAACTAAAAAAAGAAAATTAATGGGGATGCACAGACGGAATTTAAGAAGAATCATCAGGAGTTGGAGACTAGTTAATGAGAAATATTAATGAGAATAAATTCTAAGACGGTAACATCAGTAGTGATATTGAACTTGATGACTATCTTCATTAAAAAGTTTTGATTTGCTTTGTAAACAAAGCTCAATAGAATTTAATATACCGACCTATGGAGTGACCCAGTTATGGTGATCAATTTGAGTACGAAGTTTCAACACGCAACAAACTCAAACATATATTAAACGTAGGCGGAACAGAAAATTTCATTGAACATTTGAAATTTTACGAACGCCATTTGGACAGGAATAAAACTAAAGTACAATATGGATATTTGACAGAACTTAAAATTTAACATTACACATAGATAGGTTTCAGGTGCTCATTGCAATCTCATACATGGATTTGCCCGAATGAATTAAGAACAACAAAGTTTGCATTATCGAAAATATATGCTAACAATGTTTATTTAATGATGTTGAATCTGCACTAAACCTACTTAAATAAGACCATCAGATACCATAAAATTAAATGTGTCTGGTAAAAATACAGGATAGTTGGAAAACTGAAAATGAATTTAATATATCTATAATTGTGTATTAAATATTAGAGTTTTTTAATATTAAGCGCTGTACTAAGACATTATTATTATTATTATTATTATTATTATTATTACCGGAAGATATAAAAATATCTGCTATGAGGAAAGATTGTGTCAAATTTGTAACGTTAACATCGAAAATAAATTCCATTTTATTACTGCTTGTCCGCGATATGGAGAAATATGAAGAAAATACTTACCCACCTTTGTATATACAAATCCAACTTTAGAAAAATTTAGGTCCTTTATACGCAATGATACTAGTAAAATTCTGATGACTAATTTAGCAATGTTTACTAAAAGCATTAAAGATTAGAGAAACCGTTTTATCAACGACTCCTGCTACATAAGACTTTTGATCAATATCACACATCTTGCTCCTCACAAGTTTTTAGGGTTACCCTTAAATCCGTTTGTTTGATTATCATTACTGTGCAATATACACTTGTATCTCACCTATATCCGAGAAAAGTAATAATTATTATTTTTATGTATATTACTTCTTACAATTACGATGTTCTTTTGTTACGCACTTTAACATCTTTTTGTACCGCATGATGTATGGATATGTATCATGGGCCAGTGGCTAATATTACAAATAAACACTATTATCATTATTATCATTATTATTACAATTATTATTATTATTATTATCATTATTATTATTATTATGTGCAGACTACTCCATTGCTGTTACGGTCAATGCAACAGAGAGATACACATATTTGGATGCTACTTATATTGCCATATTGTTCTTCTTAATGCCTTTAAAGTTGGCAGTACCACCATGTTGAAATTATCACCATAAATACACAAACATGACTGACATTATATATATATATATATATATATATATATATATATATATATATATATATATATATATATATATATATATGGTAGAATTTGTTGCATGTAAATTTAATACTTATTGGAACATGAAGGGTATGTAAAAAATATAACTATATCTAGCATGCAAAGGGATTTTCGCAAATTCTAAATCATCAGCACCAATTGAAACTTCCGCATGCTGTTTATTGCAATACTGAATAAGCTATATCATCGTTCTCAACAATCTGACATATACCGGATATTTAAACGAGCTATTCAACTTTAATTCATACGAGTCAATTAGCTTTCAATCATACGAGTCAATCGGCTTTAAGTCAAACTAGTCAATCAGCTTTAAGTCATACGAGTCAATCAGCTTTAAGTCATACGTGTCAATCAGCTTTCAGTCATACGAGTCAGTCAACTTTAAGTCATATGAGCCAGTCAGATTTCAGTCATACGAGTCAATCAGCTTTAAGTCATACTAGCCAATCAGCTTTAAGTCATACGAGTCAATCAGCTTTAAGTCATACGAGCCAATCAGCTTTAAGTCATACGAGTCAATCAGCTTTAAGTCATACGATTCAATCAACTTTAAGTCATACGAGCCAATCAGCTTTAAGTAATAAGCCATACGAGTAAATCAGCTTTAAGTCATACGAGCCAATCAGATTTAAGTCATACGAGTCAATCAGCTTTAATTCATACGAGCCAATCAGCTTTAGGTCATACGAGTCAATCAGCTTTAAGTAATACGAGCCAATCAGCTTTAAGTAATACGAGCCAATCAGCTTTAAGCCATACGAGCCAATCAGCTTTAAGTAATACGAGCCAATCAGCTTTAAGTCATACGAACTAATCAGCTTTGAGTCATACGAGTCAATCAGCTTTAAGTCATACGAGCCAGTCAGCTTTAATTCATACGAGCCAATCAGCTTTAAGTCATACGAGATACGAACCAATAGTTTACAGAGGACTGTATTAAAGTTGAGTACGATTGCAAAACTAGTGAATGAAGAATCAAGACCTTAAAATGAAACACTTGTGGTGTTCACATATGATAACGAAGAACATCATATTAAATCTGTAAATAAAGAAACATTTCGAGGTGCAGCACGTGATGAATGTAATTTAAATTACAATTACACTAAAATTACATCTATTGTTCAGTCATACCTTAACGGTTAAGACAACCATTTATTCATTAAGACATTGGTTAAATTCCATTGTTAAATGATACCTTGTTCAGTTAAAACAGTCATTTTATTTATCAATACGCTGAATAAAATTCATGCAAACAACGATAAAAAGTATATTTCATCTAGAAATGACTGTAAAGTTCATAGGTTCGTTAAAGAAAGAGAGGAAACAAAAGATAAAAGGCCAGTCAAATCATTAGATCCATTTTATGGAACAGTCTATATAACAGCTGCATAAACATTGATGTGAGAAAATCTTACAGAAACGCTGAAACAGTCTATGAATATGACATAATTTAGAAATAACATGACGCATTTGAGATATATGTATAGTTTTGAAATGTTTATTGAAAGATTAGTAGCAGTAGTAGCAGTAGTAGTTATTCAAGTTTGAATAACAATTACCTGTATATCAGGATGTTATGGAACATTTCAACCATAACAGTTATCGGTATATCAGGATGTCATGGAAGATTTCAACTATCATATAACAATTATTAGTATATCAGGATGTCATGGAATATTTCATCTATCATATAACGGTTATCGGTATATCAGGATGACATGGAATATTTCATCTATCATATAACAGTTATCGGTATATCAAGATGGCATGCAAGATTTCATTTATCATATAACAGTTATCGGTATATCAGGATGTCATGGAACATTTCAACATCAAAAGAAAAAAAACATTTGGAGATATGCATGGTCATTGCATAAAGAAATAGACTTTCATGCTATGTAACGTTTTTCAGGAATTTATGACCATAACGAAAACAGACCTGCTCATTGTTCAAATGCTCAAAGATTAGCATACGATGGATCATCAAAGATATTAGCATTTAAATCAGAACTTTTAACAGATATTACCATGTTCTTGATGAGTAAGGGGTACCTACGTAGGTGATATCACACCAATACGCTAAAGTACATCATAAATACTTTCTGGACAAATATGGGAAGGTAAAACAATTACGATGGCGAGTACGAAAGATCACGGTCAGTATAATTTCTTATGTACATATGCGTGGCATAATGAATGCCAGTAGAAAAACTTTAGATGGATAACAGAAGGTCAAATTATATGGATAGAAGAAAATCTAATTTAAATATCAGACATTTATTATGTTACTGCATTTTAATGTAGATTTGATATTCAATTATACTTACGCGACTATTTTAAAAACTACCCATCAGTCCAAAGTATCTACTTCAACATGGAAGTGACTTAATTTCGTTGCATATGAAAATGAATGCCTAGATAATTTAACATCACTACCCAATACTACAGATGCAATACGTGATGAATATGAGAGCGATAAAGCTATGCATCAAATCATGTATACATGACTAACCATTTGTAAAAAAATTATTTACTGGCTGCTTGACCTTTGTTATATATATCTCAACTTTAATATATGTAATAAAAGTCTGAACCAAACCATTAAAGAAGTCTTAACAAATTTAATCTATAGATAAAATGTTTTGTTACAAGACTAAGAAAGTAGATGACGCTTACAACATCAATTAAATATTATAGTTGTTTCGTCACGAGTCTTATTAACTTTAAAATTATCTTTTAGCCCCTATTCACACAGAAGTTAATCTATTCATTTTCAGACAAATGAATGGAACGCCTTTTAATCCTCAGTACGCAATGTCAAACCAAAGATATTTTGCTTGTTGTTTCAGATACAATATTACATATAATTCTAATATTTTCCACGATCAATGTGCCAGAAGTAAATATAAATACCTTATATTAAATAATCTAATACTTTTTGATATTTCCAATACAACTTGGCGCCATATTTTGCAAATGACATTCCATAATGATCTATGTCGCCAATTACTCAAAAAGTATTGTGTTTATTTGGAACGCATGTTGCATTGATTTACTGATTTTAATATATTTCCACATCTATTAAAATATTTTTTTAAAATATTAATAATACTTGCCATGGTTTTTCACGTTTTACGTTATTTTCTTTGGGAGTAAAGTTTGAGTTATATGTCTTTATCCTCTCAGTCTTTCTCTCAAGTAGCCAAGTGTATTATCGCTGATTGAAGGGTCCAGATAAACTATATCATCGAACTCTTTAGTTCTTTTTCTGTAGTTCATCCATTGTTTTATTTATTTCTCTCTTGCCCAGCTGCATTTGGATAAAATAAATTGAACAGACAGCACAATAAACTTAACGTAACTTGGTTATTTCTAAAAGGTTTGCATTTGAAAAATATTTACCTAACAATAAAAGTTATGATTTTGAAGACATATTTCATTATTTATCGTACAAAATATCATTCTATCTGAGAACAACAAAGTTCGATTCTGCTGATAGTGTTATTATATATGCTTTCTCATTATGACCATTGTATTTCGCATAAATTATTAATCTCTTTGAGACCGCTCCAGTGGCCTAGTTGTTAGAGCGTCCGCCTCGGATGCGGGAGGTCGTGGGTTTGATCCCCTGCCGAGTCATACCAAAGACTTTTTAAAAAAAGTGGTACTAACAGCTGTCTCGCTTGGCACTCAGCATTAAGAGGTTAGTGTTAGGACTGGTCGGCCTTGTGTCAGGATAATGTGACTGGATGGGACATGATACCCCGGTGCTAGGGATCACTATAAGCTGCCACACTGCAGACATCGTAGCGATATGACTGAAAAATTGTTAAAGCTACGTTAAAAATCCAAATCCAAATCACACACACACACACACACACACACACACACACACACACACACACATTAAACTCTTTGTCTCTTCTAGATAGAATATAATTGTATCAACACCTGCTACCAGATCCTTCTTCTAAATGACAGATTCTCTTAACTTTTTGACTGTAAATAGCACGTTTATTGTATCAAATTCAATATAAAAATCAAATGCAAATTCTATACATTCCAGGTTGTCAGCATTCCAGTTAATGAAAATGATGGATCCTACTAAAATATACACCACTTTAAAAAATTATGTGGTGAAGTTTCAACACGAAAAGCATTACCTGTCCATACATCTAGAATTTATCGAAGTTGTTAACTCTTCAGCAATTTGAACAACATCCTTAGTATTTACTCTTATAACTATACCATCCTGTTACGAAGAGTTATGACTCAGTACGATTACAAATTGGTAAACTAATATACAAATAGTCCTTATTCTGTTGTTTTTTTCAAACTCTATATTTTGTAGTGAATTTTCTGTTTTAAGTTACTGCATTCTTCTGCACAAGGCAAAATTCATACATGCCCTATTGTAGCACGAGTTAGATGTACAACAATGACTATTCGCTACTCTTGCATTAGTGTTAATCCATGGGTGCATTCAACTCATTTACCTTCAGTGACGTGGCAACCGTATGCAAATCAGTGACATAGCAACCGTATGCAAATCGGGGTGAAAACACGTCAAGCTGTGAATATGTTTCAGACTGGTTTCCTTTCATATCTCTTTACTTATTACATGTTTCAACATTCTCTCAAGTCTAAAAATGTATAGATGTTGACAGTTGCTGACTTTTATTTTCAGTTATGGAGTTTTATTTTGATGCGGATGGCTCCTTCGGTGAGAGGGCTCATAATCGACCTTGACCGCAGCCTTAAACTGTCTAGTGCTACCTTAAAAGAGTAACAGTTTTATAATATATGTTGTGATTCTCTTTTCTCACCCATGCGACAGAGAAATCCAGCTGTTTTGCTAACCTTACTTTTCTTATCTCGGTCTAGTTATCTCAAACCAGTCGTTAGTCAAGGTTTCCACGCGCTCAGAACTACATTTAAAAAAGTTAACCTTGTTGTCTTCTGCTGTGCCTGACGTAGTTATTCCAATATTAAACAACAACAGCAACAACAAATATATAACAAAAACATAGTAAGTTAAGGTCAATCCATCTGTGAGAACACACCATACAAAACCATTTCGAGAGAGACAAAGACACACGCACACGATGTCAAGCTTTTTGGTATTATGCTAGTTCGTTCCACACAGGATGGTCAATTTTATCCTATATGCAGGCCTAGCTGAGTATATTTTCAGGTCAGCGCCATTAAATATAGCTAAAGCTACCTAACTAATTTTAAATACTTCGTGTGAAACAAATTATATACTGTTAGCTACATTTAATGACGCTGACCTGAAAATTGACTGTGCTACAGATGGCATGAAATTCTCAATGCTGTGTTAAATGAACTATGACAGAAAACACTGATCTATGCACATATACTATAGACCTATACACTTCAAAGCCTCCCAACTCTCTTAACAACTACAGAAAACTTAGTAACATCCAGAAATGTGTTATGTCAAACATGCTTTATTCTAATTTTGTTAATTATCTCCATTGTGCCCCAGCTGAATCAAAAAATATATCTACATTACTTAATGACAAATAATGCACTTACCAGCCAAAAGGAATCATTTATCCGTCAACACATTAATCCATAAGCAAATTTCACTGTGGCACTTGCCATATTTCCAAGACAGAAAAATAAATTTTCAAAGAATCCGTGAACTTGAAAGTTTAGCACATGGTTATCCGCTAGGGTTCGTATTTGGAGGTTCTTTTATACACAGGGGTAATTTTACAATCAATATTAGGACAACACAAGTAGGTCACAAACAGTTTCACCTCCTTCAAAGAAAAGGAGAGTTATATACGATAGTGACACAGACCTCTAATTACCCATGAATAATCTAATGCAACATGTTACTCTTCGTTACAGTTTGTACTAAGTATAACTACAGTAGAGCTGAGTACCCAGTATCGTTTCATTATTTACAATAAAACTTTTCGAAATTGGAACTGATGAAAATGAAACAGTTTCTTGTAATAAATATTCATCATTTTTTGTTAATTTCATGCGACATCTATATATTAAATGTGATAATACCTCATTACTATGCGACGTTTTATGTTGTTATTTTTCTTTCCTCACGCTTATAAACTGTGCACTTCGGATGCCACGGTCACGCCACAGTCCTCATTAACATATTTGTATTAATGCACCGCATGTAAACACTTGCGCGTGAACTATATTGCACAAGTGAGGAGTTCTTTCTTACTTTGAAGGATAATATTGGGTGAGAAAAAGAATCTACGTTGGGATTTGGACCGAGACAAGGAAATCCCAGTCACGGGTTACACTATATGACTCCCCACTCGGATAGCCTCGGGGGGAGACAAATAATGAGATTTCCGTGTCTCGGTCCAAACCCCAACACAGATTCTTTATTTCTGATTAAATATTTAAGTTTTCCAAAATATCCCATAGCTTTAAAAGAGATTAAACAAGCTCCTTCTGACGCTTAGGTGGGATTCCCCATCACACACCAGATGATATGACACTCCGGAAGAATTCCCTAAACAATAAAAAATGATATGATGATCGGCATTTTGATGTGTAATTTGAATGTAAACGGTATTTGACACAGCCCAGGCTTTCATGATACTGACTAAATATTGAAACCGGCATGTGTAATAAATCTGAACCTTCTCGTTTGCCACATTGGAGAGAGAGAGAGAGAGAGAGAGAGAGAGAGAGAGGGAACAGTTTTTCAGTTATCTCGCTACGATGTCTGCAGTGTGGCAGTTTATAGTGATGTCTAGCACTTGGGCATCATGCCGCAGACATGTAGCATGATGCCCCACCCAGTCACATGATCCTGACACCAGGCCGACCAGTCCTAACACTAACCTCTTAATCTTGAGTGCCAAGCGAGGCAGCTGTTAGTACCATTTTTGTAAGTCTTTGGTATGACTCGACCGGGGATCGAACCCACGACCTCCCGCATCCGAGGCGGACACTCTAACCACTAGGCCACCAGAGCGGCCCACATTGTAGAAGATGAGTACAGTTTTGTGGAATGTCCATATTATTCTGAGTTCGAAACAAGGTATATTCCAACTAAATTTTATTGAAAAATGATTAAGTATAAATTCATATCATCCCTAAATAATGTTGGGGATATCCACATCAAAAATCAATATTTGGTTGATATTTACAGAGGAATAATAAGCAACGGGAATAAGTCAGATTTAAAAACAAAATACAAAACCACGAAAATCGATACCCACAGAAATGAATGAATTCGGAGTAAGGCAGGGAAAGTAGAAAAAACAAGTCTTTTAAAGACTTTGTCTATCCTCCATTGATATATTTTCCCAGGCAAGATAGATTTAAAGGAAGGAAATGTTCACGTTTATCTCGCGTTCTTACCTAAATATATATGTCTCTCTATGTTTATTGTAACGTCTGTCTCGGAATTAAGCCTTGCTTACCGATAAGCCGTTCGCATTCAAGAACGTTTTCTTTGTAAAGTCAGCTAACCTAAAACAACATTTTAATATGTTCTAATACATAAGATAAGACAAGCTTTTTTCTTTAAATTCTTCGTATCTGAAATGTAGCTTTGCTATCGTTGAATGTCATTTGGGATAAAAAATAAAAAAAAATTCATTATAAGCACTAGTGTGAGATATAGAGGATCTCAAATGGGTAATGATTTAATATTGAATTTATGAAACGAGTTGAATAATGTCCAGCTTTTGCGAGCCTTGGCGAGCAAAAGCGGACATTATTCAACGAGTTTCATAAATTTAATATTAAATCATTACCCATTTGAGATTCTTTTTATCACATAGTTTTTATTTCAGTGGAAATTATTTAGATAGAAAGAAGAACGAATAATTTCGTTCATTCTGACATGTGGTGCACCTTTCATTTGTTGTGCATAAAATATAGTCCCAAACAAAGTTGAACTGGTAAAAGTAGTTGAACTGGTAAAAGTAGATGGTACTTTTTTACAAAGTATAAATAAAAGAAAAAGCTTCCAGCCGAATAAACAGAACATTTTATAACGACAAAATCATTTTTCAAAACAGAATGATCAATGCAATGTGATGCTGCCACATTGTTTGATACGGTACACAGTAGGCCTAGAGTACATGTTTACCCTAAAATGTCACTTTCAGAACTAAAGGTTACATTGTTGCGATTTTCATGTGAAATAGGATTACTGGATGCAAAACTTCCCACATTTACTGCAATGCATTTGTGACCGAATATTTGCAGTATTTGATTTAGAACAATAGACTGTACAGAAGACGTAAACAAATTTCTTTTTGAGTTGGACTTGCATCCCATATATACTGCGTAAAGATGCTGTGGTTGGATAAGGTTCTGTCAGTTAGGAGACCCATTTATGTCCAGATTCTTCCGTGAACAGAGGTGAGTTTATTTACTTCTGTAAGTTAACATTTAAACCACGCTTGTATATACGGTGGATTCTATATCTATGTTATAGATATACCGCCCCCCTCCCCGCCCCTCGCTATCAAATAAGCAATACCCTTAGTTTTACTTCTTATTGTTGTTCTAGTCTTGTAGTTTTACGCCATTTTTCTTACGATGATATTGTTAAACATGACATAACAAACCCCTGTGGGGGTAACATATCCATATTCAGACAGCCGAGATAATTTTTCCTCAATTTCCTTTCGCGAGTCAGTTAAAAAAATGTCCGCCCAAAATGTTCATTCAAAACAAAACATTCCTGAAGGCGGGGTTAGAAACGTTTTCCCACGATCCCAGCCAATCAGTAAAGAGGATACTGCACAATAATTTCATGGGCTTATTTGGACCAATCAGAATCACATAAAGTGATATTTTAACGTGTGGTTATATCAAAAATATGAAACTGCACATACTATAGGAAATCTATACCTACTATGTGATAATAAAAAAACCCACACGATGGTTATAATTTTATTGTCAGGAATGAGGCTTCATCGAGGTTTGCCACTCACAGCTTTCTTACGTGGGTAGCAATATCAAAATTGTATAGGTATGCGACAAATCTTTATCTCACAAGACTGCACCTGATGACATGAAATGAACATCTTTGACATAGTATGTCCATTAGAAATGAACATCTTTGACCGATAGTATGTCCATTAGAAATGAACATCTTTGACCGATAGTATGTCCATTAGAAATGAACACCTTTGACCGATAGTATGTCCATTAGAAATGACCGATAGTATGTCCATTAGAAATGCACCAGACTTGAGTACCTCATGTATTATGACTAAGTCCTACAATTTGATGCCGAAATTACAAACCATAAAACGTTGTTCCTGCCTAACAAATTCTAACCATCGCGTGGGGTTTTTCTCTCCCAACCCAGTGTATATCATAGGATTCTTTACGTTCTTTCAGAAGAGTATATTCTGAACTGTATGAGAAAGGCGAACCGTGAGAATTATTTTTGTTAACAAGCTTAACATATAAGCATAATTTGGAATATTTCTATAAACTTTGTGTAATTGCAAATTCGTACCAAGTCTTTGTAAACAAATATTTAAACTGCATCATGTCACGTCGATTCTCATGTACTTTGAAAATATAACAATCATTTAAACTGGTCAAAACTGCATCATGTCACGTCGATTCTCATGTACTTTGAAAATATAACAATCGTTATAATACAGCTCTGTTATTTATTTCTTGAGATTCATTACTGTTTCGTTTTCTTTATTGTGTATTTTCTTCGCTACTTCGTTCATTCAAAGTGACATCGACTTTCACACTTCATGGCATCGTGAATGCTGTACAACACGAGGTTCAGTTCGCAATACTATGTACACCAAAAGTCATTTCCTTTTTTAAATTTACCAGTAATTGTACTCAGAAATATTTGTACTTTAAATGTAAGTCTATTCTAAAAATATACCTGATCCCACCCACACGAAAAAAATATAATTTGAATTTTTAAGTGTTTTCTTTTTAAACTTTTGTTTCGTTAAATGTACTTAGGAATGGTTGCAAACAAAAGCAACTAGAAACTACTGTAGAATGAATTATCAGCAAAGCGTTTATTTTCGATATATGATTTAGTTTCAGCGTAGTTACCCTAAAGGTACATTTGATTGATGCTCATACAATTGTCGTATAACTGGGAACTTTGTATCCAATACCTTCTTCTGTCTTTCTCTCTTGGTGTACATCAAATGGTGTGTGTATGTGAAATGTGATGCATCTCCTCTAGGTGTACATTATTGGTGTGTGTATGTGTAATCTCATGCAATTATTATTGGTGTACATCAGTGGTGTGTATATGTAACGTCATGCAATTCCTCTTGGTGTAAATCAGTGGTGTGTGTGTGTGTGTGTGTGTGTGTGTGTGTGTGTGTGTGTGTGTGTGTGTGTGTGTGTAATGTCGTGCAACTCCTCTAGGTGTAAGTCAGTGGTGTGTGTGTGTAATGCCATGCAACTCCTCTTGCATCTTTTACGATGGAGGCCTGAACCCATTAAGTATTATAAAATGGGTTTTCCAAATCCAGTTTACATTAACACATTCCTCAAGGGAAAGGGAAGGGGGAAAGTAGTGTTGCATGGTAATGGACTGAGAGAAGCGATGCACAATATTTTACAACATTTAATCCTTTAGAAAACAATAATTATTTCTTTTCCTTCGACATTTGTATGTAGCATATGCAATTGTATTACAAGTGAAAATGCAATACTTACTTGGACGTCCGTATGTCCAGTCAGGAGGTAGTAACAAATTACCAGATTGTACGAATGGTCTATAGCCTATATGTGAAGAAATAAAACTCACAATGAACAAATGCACAAAAGTATCAGACCAATAATATATACTACTTTATATATAAGAGTAGTAAGTGTGTGCAAAGTGAAAATATATCACTTACCTGGAGCTTGAAAAGGTACGACTGGCGAGCGATGTGTCGTTTGAAATGTATACCTAGACTGTAGGGATGGGGCATTTCCTATGTTTGAGGGAAAAAAAAGTGCATTCAAAAAATGGATAACATTAGGAGAAAAAAATAATATATACTTTTCTATTATGTATATCAGGGGTTACTAACCTCGATAAAACCTTGATTTTGTGTCATCCTCAAAATCTGCTGCGAAATCCAAATAACTCGTTGCCTCACTTTGAGTCTTTGGTTTCGTCACAACCATGGATGTCAGATGAGTAACAAATTGGTACTGAAACATATATATATATATATATATATATATATATATATATATATATATATATATATATATATATATATATATATATATATATACATGCAAACAAGCAGTCGATCATACACTAAAATTGACAGACAGATAAATTGATAGATTAATGTATTGATTTCTTGATCGATTTGCACTACATATCAAACAAGTCTTAAGTCGTGAAATTTACCCCCACCCCAAAACACCTATCGGACCATGTTTCCATTAAATAGGTTGATATGTACGGAAAGCAAGGTCTTTTGGTATGACACACAAATTCGAAATCGTTGTACTTTCAATAATTTTTTTAGAAAGCGAAACGAAATCTGCTATAGCACATAGAACTTTTAGATGGCATTATTCATTGCATATGCAATAACAATGTATTGGGCAAACATCAGTGATTATTTTCCCCACACTTACGCCCAGCCTTCCATGCTTTCACAACATCCTTGGACAATGATCTGGAATAGAATCACAAACACGAACGAGTTGCATGCATTTCTTTATAATTTGTTTTGCGCTGGTATAAGCGAATATTTCTGTCAAGTAAAGTATTGTGGTAACTGAATTCATTAAAAAAAGTCCTCTTGGTTAAAATATTCATCAGCATCCAAGCTGATCTCTTTATGTCCAAGTAGACTCACAATTTTCAGTCATATATTCTATTCACAGATCAGATCAGAGCCTACGCTCCTCCTTCCATCTATAATTGCAAGCGAACAGATTAGACCCACAGATCCCTGGGTATACACTGCAGTGGAAGATCAGATCAGAGTCTACCTTGATCTTCCTATTTATGCTTCAAATAAACAACAAACGCCCATGTATGCTGGAACAGATTCTAGGCACAGATTAGTTAAGTAAACGCCCATCCTTTAATCTAAAATTTCAACCGAACAACGTAAACTCAGATCTGACAGCAGATATTTACGTGGCAGATCAGATCAGAGTCTATGCTGATCCTTCTATTTACGATTTTCCAGCGAACAGTTTAGATCATAATCTAACTACACATATCCTACTGACAAGTCCGGTCAGAGTATGCGTTGATCCTGCTATCTACAATTTTAAGTTACAAGCATTTGCTTGCGAGTAATGTACAAACTAACACAAAATATACTGTGATGGAATACAATAACTCACCTTCAACGACAATGTCAAAGCTGACGCTTTAAGAGACTCTTTTTCAGCAGCATCAGAAGCTGCATCCATTTTTTTTTTTTTTTTCTTGATGGTTAAGTAGGCCCACATTTTCTCGGTGATTTTTTCAATGGAAGCCAGTGTCGTCATGTTTGTAAAGTCTCCAAACTCCAGAATAGCAGTATTAATGATTAGGACGGTGCTGCCCTCTATGCTGTTACCAATAACTTGTAAGGGGACGGTTTTTGTTTCCTCTTTCGACATTTTGCCTGCCACAACCATTTCTGAGCCATCTAAATAGCGTTTGAAATGACTTTTCGTAATAGTAGCGTTATCAACAGATCCTTCTAGATACTGGAATGCTAAATCAGTCATAAGAGCGGCCGATATTTCATCGTAAAACCCGATTATTTGTAATTCTGCATCCGATGCTTCGTAAATTTTTCGTGCAACTCCATAGTTTCGAGAAGATATACTTTTCAGAAGATCATAATCAGCGTCTTGACCAAAAGCAAGAGTAAATATTGGAATTCCTCCCCGTTTATTTTCGTTTTCAATATTTTCCAAAATTCTATCGGAATTAGTTTCACCCTGTGTTGCTTCCCCGTCCGTGAGAAAGACAATCATTGGAGTTCGGAACTCGGATATTCCTAACTTCAATAAATGCTTGATGCCATCTAACAAGGCCTTGTTGATGTTTGTGACTGAAAATATAAACATACATACATACATATATATATATATATATATATATATATATATATATATATATATATATATATATATATATGTTGTTGGCATCTGTGTGTGTGTGTGTGTGTGTGTGTGTGTGTGTGTGTGTGTGTGTGTGTGTGCAATGCTCACCAGTGTCCGAACAAAATAGAAGCAAATCTGTAGGCGCACAACAGATCAGGGTCTATATGGTTTGTTCTATTTACAGCGTAGAACCATAACTTCAAGAGGATTGTGTGAGGAAAGTTTAGGGTCTACGCTCTTCATGAGAGGATGCACGTTAAGCAGTAGCAAATAAACCCACAAAATGTGTTGCATTGATGAAAAAAGGAAAGAACTAGTGATTCAAATCTATGACTTTACTTCTACATCACCACTGACACTCAACCAATCAAAGACCGTTATTCTACTTATTCAAGTAGCTGACAGACACGATTTTCGTCCCTTAAGGTCTTTGCCTCTCATGATGAAGAAATCCTTCTAGTCCACCTGCTTTTATTATAGAATTAGGTATCTATTTCTAATAAACTGTTGAAATTTATTCCCCAAGATTATCAAAGAATAGCGTTTAGAAATTCCTGAATAACAAACATTTTAATTTTAAGGCCAGATGAGGGATAAAACTAGAGTAATCCTAATATTTTGATCTACAAAAACGAGATGAGAGGAGGGGATCCAAATGATTCTGAATATTAATATTAAGGATAATATTCGTTGATAATTCGCATTACGCACTACTAATTATCGTCCCCTTATGGTTTTGGGGTTGTAGAAAAGGCCCAATGGGCCATCCTGCTTGTCGACTAATAGATGCAACTTTTGGGCTCTCAGAGTTTGTATTTTAAGGATTTTAAACTTTTTTACTTCATCCTTTCTTGTATGCTTTGGGGGATTCTAGTAATGGGAGAAATACGGCTCCCAAGCCAGTTGAGAATCTTGACTCTTTTCCGGGAAATTATGCTTGCGTTTTCACACCGTTTCAGGGTTTGGGGCGTAGGTTCAGCTAAGATAAACTGGGTGCCGATGGCGGATTTGCTCAATGAACTGACTGATAAGCGGTAGGATACGTTCAGCCAGCGTAATGTTGTTTTTAAAAATACATGCTTCAGTCACTGCGCAGTCGTTGGTATGAAGCATGCGTTGGTTCATATACATAAGATACATCGGAAGCCCAAGCGTACTGCAAGCTTATCAGCTCCCGTTATTTTATTTTATCTCTTTTCGGTATTTAAAACATTGACTGTTTAAGGCCTATACTAAATGATATCACAGGCAGGCCTGTACTAATGGATATCACAGGCAGGCCTATACTAATGGATATCACAGGAAGCTCCGCATTAAAATATGTTCCAAGCTTATGATTACTAAGTGTTTAGCTTATACGAGGCAAAGCTGAGCTGTATGGCGCCAGTTATGTCGATGAAAAGTACTGACCGCATCACGAATATAAAGCTGCTATATCATATCGTGTGTGAATTGCTGTGTTGAAATTTATGTCCGCGTTACTTTCTCGTTCTTGCCGTTGAAGCTACCTGTTACTCAGCAAAAAGGCTAATTGAACGTTTCGTTGGGTTGTGGAACAGTGGTTGCTTGGAACTTGTCAAGGAGTGTCAATACACTAACGTCTTTCTACAGCCATAGAGGTAAGTGTTAAATAATATACAAGTCAATTTTGTAACCGTATATATATATATATATATATATATATATATATATATATATATATATATATATATATATATATATATATATATAATTTATTTATTATTAAATGTCTCCCTTTAAAATACTGTCTTTATTTGTCATTCTTCGGATTTAAAACACTAGAAAATGGATGGATGGATACATGGGCTGAAAGAACCAGAATGGTGAGGCCATGATCTATAGCGTAGCAACGAAGCCATTTCAACCGACAATGTGTTTGTTACATGACGGGAACTGTTGAATAGGAATTCCGGATTCTAGAGAAGGCCAAAGAATAACAATCTAAATTCCGAACCCTGGATAAGGGCAGTGTTTACAAGGACACAGGTTTTGTGAACCATTTTTAACTTTCTTTGACTCATATTGTCGTGTGAACTACACGTGTTTTTCTCTGTATCATATTGTTGTGTGAACCATACTTTTCTTTGCTATTGCTTATGCCTTTGTATCATATGATTCTGGGAATCATATTCTTTTTATTACATATACTGTGGATGTATGAACCATATTCATATTTTTTTTCATATATGAATCTGTCTTTTGAAAACATGTTCGGTATGGTAGTCTTATATCATCTGTAGTGGGTGGGTTTATGAGTCTACTTGAGTATGTGTTGTCGTGAACATTTATTTTTCATTTCATAAACTTCCATTCACTCACATTGTATTGTGTTATCACTCAGTCCAAGGGTCCATTCGGTTTCAATCATGTTACACTAGTGTCAGAAGTGGGATTTTTAGATTGAGTGAATTACCGACATCTTGTGTGTGAACGTATGTATCTTTTGGTAAGCTGTATATTGTGACCCTTTTGACAAGTCAGTCTTCAGTAGGATGCGGGGGGGGGGGGGGGGGCCATACATGTACATGTTTGTTTTACTTATTTTGCCTTGATAGCAAACATAAGGTGGATAATTGTAGTTTGACGTTCTTTCAAACTTACAATTTTATATAGATTAGGTGACCCTATCAGCTAACAATCATGTCATCACTTAAGGACTTAGTTGATTTAGATAAACAATGTGGATAAGAGGAAGAATGTCTGAGAAAATTTATACAGGAGGAACAAGGCAGGGAAAGGGGTGAAAGGGAAAAGGAAATGGAATCAGAATAGGAAAGATTGGAAATGGCAAAACAACTCGAAAAGGAAAAAGAGAATTAAAGAAGGAAAGATTGGCATTCGAAAGGGAAGCCGAAGAAAGAAGAGTAGAAGTGGCAAAACAACTCGAAAGGGAAAAATGGGAATCAGAGAAGGAAAGATTGGCATTAAAAAGGGAAGCAGAGGAAAGAAGGGTCGAATTAGAAAAGCGTGCAAGATTAGATTATACAGGTAGAGGAATGAAATAGGCAAAGAGATTATGACGGACAATTAGAATTATTAATCGCTAGAAAAGGAGAACAAAATTGTGCATCTAGCAAGCTAAAGGGTCCTAAATTACCTTTCTTAGACGATGATAAAGATACATTGGATAGTGATATCCATCGGTTTGAGCGATATGCCGAGAACCAGAAGTGGGGGCAAGATAATTGGGCTCTACATCTCAATGCATTATTAAAAGGCAAAGCGTTGGATGTATACTTGCGACTCCCCATAAGAGATGTGTTAAATGCATTATTAAAAGGCAAAGCGTTGGATGAATACTCGCGACTCCCCATAAGAGATGTGTTAAATTACGACGCTCTGAAGGAAGCACTTCTAAAAAGGTATGAATTAAATGAGCAGGGTTTTCGTAGAAAGTTCAGGTATAGCAAACCCGAGAAGTGAGAAACCTTTGGTCAGTTTATTGTCAGAATAGCTAATTATCTCCAACGATGGATTGACTGTGGTAAAGTGCAGAAAACGTCTGAAGGTTTGACTGATTTCTTCCTCAGAGATCACTTGTTAAGTATAGTTGGTCGGGAATTGAACCAATTTCTGAAAGGGAAAGCATTTTCAAACGTTCAAGACGTGGCTAAGCAGGCGAATTACTTTGCTGAAGCTCTTGGGGGAACTCAGAACGTGGTTTCAAAGGATAAGTCTGGAAACCAGTCAAGGGGAACGACGCCTAGAGAACCGTGAAATCGAATGAGGTAAGTAGAACTGGTAAGGATACAGATCGTCAGGGTATACAATGTTGTGCATGTCACGATGTCACGAATGGGGTCATGTACAAGCAAAATGTCCTCAAAGGAACGGTCCTATGCACAAGGTAGCCGTGGCTATAGAGAACCAAAACCGGTCCACTAGGCCTATTAGGTCGAATACGGTATGCTATCACTATTAGGTCGAATACGGTATTCCATCACTCGTTATCGAATACGGTATTCCATCACTCGCTATCGAATACGGTATCAACAGCGAAAGGTGCCGTTAACGGTAAATAGGTCATGATTTTGCGTTACGCTGGTTGTACAGGTGTTGTTATCAAGCGTAGTCACGTGACGGATATCCAAATGCTTGGGTGTGAGTGTCCCTGCATGCTACTCGATTGCAGGAAGAACGCAGGAAGAAATCTTTACGGATTGAAAAGCCCAATTCACTTTCGACCTCACGAGTGAAATTACTAGGTTGTTGTCCATCAAACAACTGAACACGACACCGTATCATCCCATGTGTAAAGGTCTGGTGGAAAAATGTAATGGTACCCTGAAACAAATGTTACGGCGAATGTGCGCGGAGTGTCATTAAGATTGTGATCGTTATTTGAACACTGTTCTGTTCGCGTATCGCGAGGTTCCGCAAGAAAGTTTGGGGTTCTCGTCATTTGAATTGTTATACGGGAGAACGATTCGAGGCCGTATGCGAATCCTACGTGAGCTTTGGGCAGGCGCTGTCACCGAAATCGAAGTAAAAACTACTTACCAGTACATGAAGAACTTGTAAGATCGAGTCGTAAATATGCCAAGTACTGCAATCGTAAGGCGCGTAATAGAAAATTCGTTGTGGGCGATCGGGTGTTAGTGCTTCTTGCACTAACATAAACAAACTATTAGTTCAGTGAAAAGGTCCCTACGAAGTTAAGGAGGTAATGAAATGAACTATAAAATCGACATGAATGGTAAACTGAGCATATTTCATGCTAATATGCTAAAGTTATAAATCGAGAGACTCGTCAGAAAAGGGAGTATTGAACGTAGTCTGTATAGCTGTCATTAAGACGACGCAGTGGGAGATCCCAAAATAGAAACTCCCCTAGAATATCCCTTGAGTGTTGAAAGGAAATGGATATACCAAGTAAATGTGAGCGCGGAGTTGTCCAAAGACCAGCGTCAGTAGATCAACGAGATCCTGGGAAACTACTCGAGATCTTTTCACCGACAGACCAGGATGCACAATATTGGTAGAGCTAAAAATCAAGTTGAATACGTCTGATCCGATTAGGGTTAAAGGTTACCCAGTACCCTTTAATGAACGAGATGCGGTGGATGAAGGGGTTAGTAAAATGCTGGACTTAGGGGTTATCGAACCCTCTAATTCGCCATACTCATCTCCCCTCGTCCTAGTCAGGAAGAAGGACGGTACTACCAGCTTTTGAATTGACTTCCGTCAATTAAATAAAGTCACTGTGTTCGGTTCCGAACCGATGGCAGACATGGTGGGTCTTTTTGCGAAGTTGTCGGGTCACCGATTCATTTCAAAATTTGATTTATCCAGAGGATATTGGCAAGTACCTACCCTTGAAGAGTCCCGTCAATTGACGGCATTTGCTACACAGAAATGGCTGTACCAATTTAAGATAATGCCATTTGGATTGGTAGGTGCCAGTGCCACTTGTTGTCGCTATATGCGCAAGCTACTAAAAGTCTTAGTAAGCGTTGATATTTTTGTGGACGACATTTTTTTATACACGGATTCTTGGAATGATCATCTATCCGTTCTGACTGAACTCTTCAATAGACTCTGCAAAGCGAACCTCATGGTGACACCCACTAAATGTAGTATTGGCTATACAGATATAGAGTGCTTGGATCATATGGTCAGTGGATCGATGCAGTTAAAACCTCACCCCAAGCAGGCAGAAGCAATTAGAAACTCACTTAAACCAGTCAACAAAACTCAGGTTCGTTCGTTTTGGGGTTTAGAAGGGTTTTATAGGAAATTCATACCTAATTTTGCTGCTACTGCTAGCCCATTATCTGATCTAACAAACAAGGGGTGACCAAATAAAGTGTTGTGGGGACCATCACAGGAGAGAGCTTTTAATGCAACTAAAGGACACGCTGATCAGTGCACCCATAAGTTACCTGATGTTAGCAAAACGTTTATCGTAAGGACCGATGCCTCTGATACTGGGTTGGGAGCAGTTTTGCTGCAAGAGCAAAAACTGGTAAAGATGCCCGTAACTTATGCGAGTAGGAAATTGCTGCCTAGGGAACAAAACTACTCAGTAATCGAAAAGGAGTGTCTGGCCGTAGTTTGGGGGCTGAGAAATTTCATGCATATCTCTTTGGGAGAGATTTTGTTCTCGAAACTAACCACCAACCCTTGTTGTATTTAAACAAAGCTAAAATTGCTAACGCTCGGTTGATGCTTTGGGCGCTGACACTGTAACCTTTCCGTTTTCGAGTTGAGGCAATCAGAGGGTTCTAAAACGTAGGTGCAGACTATTTGAGTTTTCTTATGAGTGGCAAAACCGATATTGTTTTTGTATGCCCAGTCTAGGTACTGCAAACCAAGCAGGTTAAAGATTTATTTTCTTTTATTCATATTCGGTGAATATTCGAGAATGAATCCATTTTTCTTTGAGGGAGGAGATGTTGTCACGGAATAAGGCAAGAAAATAATTTAGTAATGCCTTAGAATGATTTCGGTAATTGGTTTCTTAGACGCATACAGCGTCACCTAGGGTAGTTCATATTTTTTTTCATATATGAATCTGTATTTTCATAACATGTTCGGTATGGTAGTCTTATATCATATGTTGTGGGTGGGTTTGTGCGTCTACTTGCGTATGTATTGTCATGAACATTTATTTTTCATTTCATCAACTTCCATTCACTCACATTGTGTAAGGTATCACTCAGTCCAAGGGTCCATTTGGTTTCAATCCTATTACAGTCGCAAGAGGCGCATCTGTACAAAGCCCTTGGAGTCAACAGGTACAACTTACAAAACTAAGCTGTTAGCACCGTCAGTGAGGCAATAGGTTGTGTTTGTTTCATCTTGGTGCATAAACAGGCTCGTAAAGGGCAACAAAATCTGAGGATCTTCAAAAATCTTTAGTAAATCCTGAAGGAAACAACATGCGGGCGAAGCTTGTCAGTCAAAAAATGTGTACATCTGGTCACTGATTAAATGGACGTGCTGCCCAGGTGATCAGCACGGAGACCCGTTATGTTGTGTCATTGTACAACAATATAAAGCCTGAAGCGCGCGTACTTATTACCGTTTTGGCTCGATGTACATTGTAGCGGCCGTCTGGCAGAGTGACGAGGTATCAAGAAAAGGGTATCATAAAAGCCGAAACAGCAAAACGCTTGTTGCCTATGTTATCCGAGATGTTCTGCCACCCCGGTCGGTAGAAAACCTCTCGCAGTGCTACTCAAGAATCCGGGCCATTTTGTGTAGCCGGATTTAAAATCACCGGGCTATCTAAGGTTTTGGTTAGGGCAACAATCATCTCAGTTATGCCACTGCATAATTATTTAATGGGAAACTAACTATATAAAACCTTACCCGCCGACACGGCGCTGAACCAGTTATTGTCCGGAATGACAAAAGAAGAATTTAAGAAAACAATTTAGACGAAGTCCAAAGCGATTACGTAAGTCACAAAACTGATGTTTCCCATTCCAGGAACTTTCTTGCCATCTTTCTCCAAAACAGCGATGCAAAGTACGCCGCCTCAGCAGCTGTACGATGGCAAAAAATGGCTAATCAGGCGGCTTCGTTGAAAAAACGCTAAGATTAAAGTCAGAGCAACTATCTCGGTGCTAATGAAGTTTTATCACTTTTGGACTGATTATGATCTCTCTCGTGACGAAGAGATAAGGGGAGTATATTCGTTATTGAAGCGGACGGATAGGACGGTGACCACAATAAGCAAACTGAGGTTCTGGCAGAACCAGGTGAACTTCGTTCTTTTTCTGGATTTAACCATTGTCAAAACTTTTTATGTATTTTACATAAACCACCTCGCTCGCAGAATTTGTGCGAACTAAAGTATACTCTTCCAGGCAGCGACGCCAGGAGGTGGAACAACAACTAGATCGGCATGAAGTCATATAGGCTCATTTGCGAAGAGCTTAACGTCGGCACTAACTGTCAAGATACCGAAAAAAATTACTCGGCCCCTTCATTTACTTTGCCGACACACTTTACGTTGCGACGAAAAAAACAAAACGCGTCGTGAGTTGTAAGTGAAAATGCAAGAAGAGATTTCTACCCCGAGGACCTGGCCTTTAAACACCAAAACAAAAACATAACCTATGGGTATCGTTTATACTTAGGGACTCGGCTGTTTACACCCAACCAGGTCTGGTGCACGTGAACGAAAAGAATACAAACGATAATAGGGGCCCTGCAAAATATTTGCTTCAGCATCGGAACCAACGCCTTCAATGCACAAAAGCAGTTTTAATCTAACGTCGAAAAACTGGTTGATGGGCCTGCAGATCGACCGGAACTGCTTCCAAGACACCAGTAATTCCTTTGTTACTAGCAAATCAAACTGGTTTATAGATCTGGTGCCTGACTATAAATGACAGCCGGGTAGGAATCACAAGGTAAGTATCTATACAAGGCAGACAAGAAAAGAATGAGTAATAATTCTGTCTGCCTGGAACTTGCTGAAGGGCCAAATATTTATTTTCAGAGACAGTGTCGTAAGGGTGCTAAATGGGGTATGCTGATCCAGCCTATGCCCAGAGCCTTAAACAGGCATGAAAGCTCTATAAAAAAAAAATCCAGCAAATTGAAAGAAATCGCAACTGTCATTTGGTCAATATTTCTACTACTACTACTACTATTACTACTACTACTACTACTACTACTACTGCCCTTAAATTTACTTAGCATTATAAAGCCAGGCTTGTGCTGATGTAACTTTAAAATATGTCCATACATACATACATACACACATACATACATATATACATAGTAACCAATTATCACCCGGTCTATCGGAATATTTGCAAGGTAAAATATACTGTTACAAGCCAGGGGTCTTTGCTTGACCGAGCGGTGTCACACCCTGGCGCGATTCCCGCTAGAAGTCAACAGTTTACCCCAAATTTCCAAAGACTTCTATACAACTTCAGTTGTAAATTAGAAAGCCCGACGTGTCCATTATATACATAAATTTTACTCTAATCAATGTAAAACCACAGATTTCCCAACTTGCCAAATATCTATCAACCTCACATCTGCATAGTTTCCCTTCATCAACTTTCCATACCGTCAGCAGTTCACGCCGTAGAAACTCTACAACCATCCCCTAACCCAGGGAACTATTTTAACTACGCCACCTTAGGCCAGTCAATCCATGGTTCCAAGGCACATTACGCCAATACAACTACATCACATTTGCCGCCATGGCGACATAAACGGTATCTGCCGAGTCCCTTTTTGTTTATTCCATTGTGTAATTTACCGGTTTCCTACCGTAAATACTGCCACTGTAGTCACAACACCATCGTACACCACTAGATTTTAATACGGACTATGCCTCTACAGGGTCACTCACGTGGTTTGGATCTGAATTCGCTACTAACTGACCATGGCATCATGGAAACTCACTAACACTTTACTC
The DNA here is from genome assembly GCA_016617855.1 of Megalonaias nervosa. Taxonomy (NCBI): domain Eukaryota; kingdom Metazoa; phylum Mollusca; class Bivalvia; order Unionida; family Unionidae; genus Megalonaias; species Megalonaias nervosa. The sequence continues at coordinate 26,125 of JAECUM010013929.1, forward strand.
CGTGACGTTTGCTCCTAATAACTGGCTAATTATTTCGGGCTAAGGAATATTTCCATTGCACCGAATTCCAATAATCAAACAAGTAAAATCACATAAATCTAAGAATTCCTTAAACGGGGTGCTATAACCAATACAGATTTATTATAATACGAAACTATCAACCATTTACGTTGTTATTACAGTCACTTAAACCAATTTTCAGTACAATTACAACAGAGTGTTAGGTCAAAGACAATAATCTTGGATATAGCAGGTACGATGTGCTCGTCTGAGACCAAATTATTATACTTACCGCCATCAGCAATTCGTCCTTTAATAAATGCCCCTGCCTCCATTATACTTTCTTCTGTGCAGATGACCATTTCATTTTTCCAAAAGATAATGTCCGTACTAAATGTCATAATATTCATACGGTCACCCTCGTGAAGGTCAGATAGAATGGTGGCCATTGCCTCTTTGACTTGAACCATCTTCTTTCCAGACATGGAGCCGCTTTCGTCCACGATAAATAGGACATCTTTTGGAAAAGGTTTGAATCCAGAGGGGGCGAAGAAGTGTACAAAGTATCCATTGACCACCTTTGAAATATTAAAATATAAACTCTTACAATTTGACTTTAGCATTATCATTGTATTACTATTTATTCAGATTGAGCGTATAGTTTCCTTCGGTCACAGTGGAACAGCCAGTTCTGTCACAGAGAGCTACAGAGATCTGACAGTGCGTTCTTATGATACAGCAGTTTCCTTGATTTGTCGACAGACACATTGCATCTTGAGAAAGTCTTATTAATGGCAAAAGGGACAAACTAACAGTAAAAACCAGTAGCGATAACTATTTTGATACGAGAGGTTCAAACATATTTTTTACTAAGGTCTTCTTGATGTTGAGTTCAGTAACGAAAGTGTGTCAATCCAATATGTCCTTCACAATAACTTTCTGGAGCAGAAACGAAATTAGTGCTTCAAGACAAAACTTCTGAGTTAAACATGGGCAATAACTCAGTCAAATTTTGATTTAAAAGCTAATATATTTCCCGAGAAATGGATGGAGTAAGCATTATCATACTTTGTGGGGACCGCTATCTAGGATTCCGCTCAGTTGTATTATTTTATATTTTGTAGGTAGCCTTAATAAAAGTACCACTCATCTGTATTATTTTTGTCTGTAGTAAGCATTATCATGCTTTATGGGGACTCCTATCTAAGGTACCACTCACCTGTATTATATTTGTCTGGAGCAAGCATTATCAGACGTTGTTGGGACTCGTGTCTAAGGTACCACTGAAATGCATTAGGGGGCGCTCACCAGTTATTATGTACTTTTGAGAGAGTGACGTATGTAATGTGAAGTTGTTTGCATTTAAAACATGCACAGTGGAGAGAATGTTGGCATACCTTTATGCTACTTTGATGTAATGTGACTGACATTTCTTTGGATATTGTACTTTTGGAAATTTTAAATGATCTTAGCGCACTGCTAACTAAAATGACTGCTCCCTTGTGCTCCAAAAATCAGCCTGAATTTGTCTAAAGTACACTATCCTTGGCAGCTATTAAAATAGGGAAAATGAATTTTGCCAGACTAGACAATACCAGCTTCTGAAAGTGCAATGAATGAATTACTAAATATATAAAATGTAAAAAAAAGTTATCGGCTCTTTTTTTTTACAATTTACCTCTGAAGTTCAGGAAGTGAAAATGACCAAGTGGAGCTAGCACTTTTTTGAAAGGTGAACATCTGGAGTAAGGCCAAGCTGTATACTCTATAACCCATATTACACCCATCAATCATACACCAAAATAAAGGGAATTAAAGGTTCTTTTAACAATACCTAAGATATACAAAGTCTTTTTTATATAGCCAGTACAACTAGTGAGAAAACCCGGGGGAATTCTTTTCTTTAAAATTCTAACCCTATGCAAAATACGAAACTGTAGAGCGCCACCTTATATATGTCTGGAGCAAGCATATCATGCTTTATGGGGACCCCTATCTAAGGTACCACTGAAATGTATTATATTTGTCTGTAGCAAGCATTATCAGACGTTGTGGGTACTCCTATGAACTGTATTATTTTTGTCTGCAGAGATGTCCATTCTTCAACTTCATGTATCTCAGTTGTTATATGCAATGGTATCAAGAATGCATGATTTCATGTTGTGTGTACAATTTGAAAGGATGTCTTCAGAATCACATAGACATTTCTATCCTGATTTGAAGTCAAGCTTTTGCCCACAGCATGCATGGGTAGCTAGCGGTGATCCTCTAGCTCTGTTAGAACTAGGTTTTTAAAATTTTCAGATTGATGATCTATTTTTTCCTTAAAGTACTATATAGGACACGTTTGCTACTGCCTTGGATATCTATGACGCATTTGCTACTATCTTGGATATCTAGGACACATTTATTTCTGCCTTGGAAGTATATGCTTCTACCTTGGATATCTAGGGCGCATTTGCTAGATATGAAATATCAATGACTTTCTACAGTCTACTTTCCTTATGTGGTTTAAAATCGCAAATCTTTTATTGATTTGGTTCCTCTAACAAGATTTCAAGCATGTGGATAATTATTGAGTATTGTTTTAATTGTGCGCGCACATTTTGTTTTTTGCTCGCCATCAGTCGGATTAAAACCAGACCTTAACGCTACATCAAACTACTCTGTAAATAACTGAAACTGTAAGACGGGAGGTCATGTCGAAATGACCTTTTAATTAACCTATTGAAACGTCGCCGTCTAAATTCAAACTGTCAATTGATATCACTTTCTCGCATGGAAAACATAGTCCGAAGCCTATCGAACGAACTGTGCATAATACCTGAATTTGTTTGGTTGCAAAATCTCTAAATATCAGTGTGGTCGTCTGGACAAGAATACCAATGTGATTGTTTTAAATCATTGCAGTGTACATCGGAGTGGCGTAAGGATCTGAATTTTATCAGACTGGTTCACCATTTAATTTTGCCACCTTTACAAATAGGAAAAATCCTACAGGTTCTGTTCAATGTTAATTATATTGGCATGTCATTATAATGTCAAACTCCCAGGTAGATCCGCTAGTCTTTTAACTGAATTCTTGCGTTGGACATTTAGAAAAGTTTTAATTCTTGCCTAACATTTAGGCAATGTTAATTATGAAAATATTTCGATAGAATAATTTTGTTTCGCTTTCAATATATTTTTTAATTATGATCTCAATGAGGAAAAAGCTTTAAGCCTATTGCTGAGTTTACGCCTTATTTCTCGCGGAAATTATCTTGTAGTATACCCTGCGCTATGTTTTCTTTTAGAGTATAATTTTGTCATTAAAATGCATTTTACAGTCGATAACCTGAAATTCAAAATATAATAATTGTAATGTTCGACAACTTAAAATATTGTCACTAAGATGGAGGATGCATTTTCTTTGTCGTCTGACGAACACTGATTAATGAACGTTTTAGTCCTCCATTTCAAAATGCTTTCTTGATAGTAAAGGTGTATGAGACCGAGAACCAGTCTCGAAATTTGTATACTCGTGCCACCTAATGACAAATAAGTGGGATGGTTAAGTTCTATTAGTAACATTACATTTTCGCGCCATTAAATCAAAATCTGTATTAGGCTGTATGCTGATCTTGTCTGTGTAGAATGTGGCACAATTTTGGGTTGGCTTTTATATGACAAGCTGCCAGCTTGTCCTCAACAACGTGAATTTCGTAGAAAAGGTCTATGATTAACCTTCACAATGGCCTCATGTCCTTTAACGTTCGTGATAATAATAAAAAATAAATACTTTTTTAAAATAAAAAAACTAAAATATCAAATTGTGAATTAAAAAGCATTAAATCCAAAATCTTGTGTACTAACTAGTATCTCTCCGGCATCACGTGACCTTTCTATATCGTATTCGACCACAAATTGTCCCGATATTCCATTTTGGTCATTGTCTATTTGTTGCCTTATGGTGGGAGCAAACTGAATGAAGGCCGTATTAGGAGAAGGTCTTGTCATCAAAACGAGGTTACTGGTAACTGAAACGGTAAACGTAGTGGATGAACACACTGAATCGGCAAACGTAATGGATGAACACACTTAAACGGTAAACTTGATCGTTGCACACACTGAAACGGTAAATGAAATTGATGAACGCAATGAAACGCTAAACGTAATGGGTGAACACACTGAATCGGTCAACGTAGCGGATGAACACAATGAAATGGTACACGTTATGGATGAACACACCAAAACGGTAAACATAATGGATGAACACACTGTCACACTTTACATTATATTCTTTACCACAAACAGCAGAATTCCATTTGCTTTGGCGGATTTGCTTCTGAAATGGCGGCAACTCGGGAAATAATGGTAATAATCAATAATGATGCGTATGGAGACGTCAAAAACTTTACATCACAGATAATATGCATTTATGGTTGTTCTCAAAAAAATAAACATTACATTATATCAACAAATAAAACTTCGTAAAACAATAAAATCATTATGTACTGATTGAATTCATGAAATGATCCTTTTAACATTTTAGGAATTTAAACTTTATTCCTTCAAATATTGATTTTAGTCACACTCTTCATTTTCCACATAAACATTTAATTAAAAAGTCGCGTTCATTCGAACGTTTTTCATGTCTTTGAGGTTTCATGTCTTGTTTTCTATCTTTTAAATCAGGTCCAAAATTATGTTTTTGTCTCTGCCTATTGAAAATACATCCTATTTTTCAATACCAGATGTTTTTCACTCGGCTAGAAAAACATTCGTTTCGGGCTAGATACAGAACGGACTAATTTATCTGAAACAGAGACAGGAAAAGCATTCCAACCATCTGGGATTTTAATAAATTCATATTTTGTTATGAAGACAATTATAACATTGATGGAAATGTATACAATTATCCGATATAAAACATATCATAAAAAGGATCATGCATATGCATACCTACCCACTCCACATAATTATACTAGCCTTTGCACACCCAGACTCACCGACGCCATATAATTATATTAGCCTTTGCACACCCAGACTCACCCACTCCACATAATTATACTAGCTTTCGCACACCCAGACTCTTCCACTCCATATAATTATACCAGCTTTTGCACACCCAGACTCGTCCACTCCAGACAATCCTACCAGCAAATGCGCACTCAGACTCACCCACTCCAAACAATCCTACCAGCAAATGCACTCAGACTCACCCAATCCAGACAATCCTACCAGCAAATGCACTCAGACTCACCCAATCCAGACAATCCTACCAGCAAATGCACTCAGACTCACCCAATCCAGACAATCCTACCGGCAAATGCACACTTACAGTCTCCCCACTCCAGACAATCCTGCCAGCAAATGCACACTTACAGTCCCCCCACTCCAGACAATCCTACCAGCAATGCACACCCAGACTCACCCGCTCCAGACAATCGTACCAAAAAATGCACACACTGCCTCAATCACCCTCTCACAATCATCCTAGCCCTTGCACACTCACCAGCAACACACAATCCTACTAGCAACAGTACACCCAGACTAACTAGCCACAAACAATTCTAATATCAAATACACAGCCACACTCACCCACTCCACATAATTATACAAGCCCATGCACACTCAGATTAACTAACCAAATCCGATTAAAATCTGATCTCACTGTCGTATGTGAACATCTGACAGCGACCGGTTAGAAGTCATAATCTGGTGACTTATGTTATTACCATAATGGCTAAATGAGACGAAGCAATGTATCTTCGGGTTTAGGAGACTTAGCAGTAAAGCTGAAGAGTATCACTGTATGCTGAACGATTTGATTCACTTTCAGATTTCTGAAAGCTGAATTTCCATTGGCTAATTTCAAAAGTCACCAGAACATGACTCCTAAGGAGTCGCTGTCAGACCTACATGTAGGACAATGGAGATCTGATTTTAATCAGAGTGATGCACACCCAGATTTACCCCCTCCCCAGACACACAAACGTACATACGAAACACACACCTTGCAAAATAATTCGTATGAAATAGTTTGGTTATACTAAATCTGCATCTTCTTGCAACATAAGAGTGGTCTGAAGTAAACAGGATGAGCTCTAGATAAATAAGAATGGCCTGAAGTAAACAGGATGAGCGCTAGATAAATAAGAGTGGTCTGAAGTAAATAGGATGAGCTCTAGATAAACAGGATGAGCGCTAGATAAATAAGAGTGGTCTGAAGTAAACAGGATGAGCGCTAGATAAATAAGAGTGAAGTAAACAGGATGAGCGCTAGATAAATAAGAGTGGCCTGAAGTAAACAGGATGAGCGCTAGATAAATAAGAGTGGCCTGAAGTAAACAGGATGAGCGCTAGATAAATAAGAGTGGCCTGAAGTAAACAGGATGAGCGCTAGATAAATAAGAGTGGCCTGAAGTAACAGGATGAGCGCTAGATAAATAAGAGTGGCCTGAAGTAAACAGGATGAGCGCTAGATAAATAAGAGTGGCCTGAAGTAAACAGGATGAGCTCTAGATAATCTAGGTTCAGTTCTTCTTCAGTTTCAACCAAATTCTTCTTTGCACCATTATTAGAAAGCTGTTCGGACTTGAAATTCTGAATTAGGAGATATTTCCCAAATCCGAGGTAGTCACCACCGAACATAATATTATTCGAATCAAAGTGTTTGTGGGTGTCGTCCTGGTGAAAGAGACGCATGATGGGGATGGGCAGGGATTTAGTGCCCTTGTTTTTTTTATCTTTTCTCCATAACAAATTTAATGTATATTATAACGGTTGCTATGTTCACACCTTGTTCACCGTTTCCAGAAAGAAAGAAAAAAATATCAATATTTCTTAAGCATGAATATTTATGTATTTATCTCATATAACATTATTCTTCCCTTAAACTAAACAGATCATTACCCTAGATGATTGACTCCAGGGTCATTTGAGGTATCATACAAACTTATAAGTGTGAATCATGAAAAGAAAAGAAATTAAGAGTCATAAAAGAGAAAATGAAACTATAATACATTACCTATTCCTTTGATTTCATTTATATCATTTCTGAGCGGAGGTACGCGGATCACTGAAATTTTTCTTGATTCCTGAATGTGAACCCGAACGATCATATCCAGTACCGGTTGACCCGGATCGATGTAGACCACATGATGGTACAAGCCTCGTTTTCGTCTCAAAAGTTCTTGGTACGTCAAGTTGAAGGTCACCATACTTCCGGCAGCAACGTTGACTTGGACGTCAAATTTATTGGTTTCTCTCGGCCTTTATTTAATTTATTAATTTTTGTTGTTGTTTATTTGAAACAAAAGAAACAGATCTGCACTAAACAAAATGTATCCCTTTCTGCAAAATGTATTTAGGACATCAATATTCTATGCGAACAACATCCCAACTATTTTCCAAGGTCCGTTTCTTTCACATGAAATCATAATGATTCATATTCAACAATATTTCTTAAAAATGTCACACATTTTATGTAACTTTCATTATATGCATTGAGATTGCTGGTAAAATATATTTTAAAACGACATGAAAAAGTTGCAGAGTATTTAACTAATAGAAAGGCTGCAACAAGATAAAAGATACAGAACAGTCTGAGTGGAAATGGTGCGAATAAATAATTTATAACTCTGTGAAAATATCGAAGTGCAAGCAATTTACTTCTCAACTGGGAATGGCGTAAGTGAATCAATTATCACGAAAAATACGTTCCAATGTTCCGTTGCCCAGTTAGATCATACACGTACGTTTCAATGTTTACTTAACTGCGTTAGAAGAATTTATCCAACCGATGGTGTAACCTGGACAATTTCGGCTATATAACATTGCTATATAACATGGTGATTTTCAGGGCCGACAAGGGGGGGGGGGGGGGACAGATATATATATACCCGGGGCCCGGGCAAAACAACACTTTTTAATTTTATGAAAGAAACATTTTGTTTGAACAAGAACTAGAAGAGGCCCGGGTGTTTCTTACCCCAGGGCCCGTGATCGCTTTCTACGGCCCTGTTGATATAACAAGGCTAAATAACATTGCTACATTGCTATATAACATGGTTATACCGCATTGCTATACAACATTGCTATATTACACAGCTGTAGAGTATGGCTATATAACATTGCTATATAACATCTCTAGATAAAGCTTCTATATAACATGAACAGTTTTAGTTCTTTACATCTCCAAAGTCTTTTCGATTTATTTTTATAAAACGTTCACAACTTTTATTCTGTCAATCACCAAGACTATTTTATGGAGAAAAAAGCATATTTTAGGAGATGGAGCATTCTATAAAAATCGAAAAGACATAGAGACGTGTTGTGCTGATGTGCCCTTACCGTTCTTTAATATGGGCGGCACTTTCTCCTCTACTTCTGGCCGCCTCATACTGTGTCTTTGCCTGCTCTTTCTCTTTTATTTCTCCAGGATACACTGTACCATCTATCTCCCTAAACGAACGTTAAACGTACAGTTAGCTTAGTGTACTCCATCATACATAGTTAATTTATCTCCCTAATAGAAAGTTAAATGTACAGTTAGCTTCTTGCACTCCAACATACACAGTATCATTTATCTCCCTAATCGAAAGCTAACTGTACTGTTAGCTTGGTGAGCTAAACGATAGATTGCTGCCAGAAAGTAGCTGGCGGTTTCGGATACATTCTAGCAGAAAGTACAGACTGAAGTGTGCAATTTAAATATAGACATACCTGTGTGATGATTTCAATTTTCATACAAGAAAATGAGAGGCCCAAGTAGGCCTGAGATCGCTCACCTGACATTCTGATTAAAATTAAGATCTTCTTACAATAAGTTGATCTGACAAGCAGTGATGAAAATTCATGTTCTAGTGACCTTTCGGAATTTCCGATCAATGTCATCTTATAGAGAGTTATTTTTAATAACAATATGTTCAGAATGAAGATTTCACTTTTGGAAATTTTAAAGCTGTAATCTGATTAGCGAGTATAAGGATAAACAAAACAAGACCTTGAATAGGTTCTGTCTTATCTTTGCTATATCGGAGATGAGACATCTATGTAAAGGTTATATATCATAGGAGAAGAAACGGAAGGGAGTGGATAAAGGATGCAAGACTAAAATAATTTTTCTCAGTCATATGATGTTGTAATATCGTTCTGCTACAACAAAAGCGGTTTTATTGTGTGATTCCGGACTATTGTACTTGAGCATAATTATGTTAACCAGACTTTATTCGATGCATAACTTTGTTGCTTAGAGAAAAACAATTGAGACCCAATAACAATTCATCGCTTCCAGTACAATGGCACTCAAAAGTTATTTGAGGACGATCAAATATTACTGTGTGATTCTCTGAGGCGATTTAACTAGAAACCAGCAATACTGCCTTAGACCATGACGTCTAAACACTAATATTAAATTTTAAGTATTTCCTCTTAATCTGATATGATGATTTGATTTGGTTTTACGGCAAAGCAACATGTTAGGGCTGCATATCGCGTCGAGATAAGTAGCACAAGGTGCTTTGTCCAAGAACACGCCACGAATGCTGATCCCTGCTCATCCGATGGTAAACATCGAACCTGCACCTTTCACGGTAAATAGTCCAACTCCTTCAAAACAAGTAACTGACGTGTCTTCGAATGATCACTTGTATACTCACATCAAGTGTGATTAATTGTATACTCACATCAAGTGTGATTACTTGTATAATCACATCAAGTGTGATTAATTGTATACTCACATCAAGTGTGATTACTTATATACTCACATCAAGTGTGATTACTTGTATACTCACATCGTGTGATTACTTATATACTCACGTCAAGTGTGATTACTTGTATACTCACATCAAGTGTGATTACTTGTATACTCACAACAAGTGTGATTACTTGTATACTCACATCAAGTGTGATTACTTGTATCCTCACATCAAGTGTGATTACTTGTATACTCACATCAAGTGTGATTACTTATATACTCACATCAAGTGTGATTACTTATTCGTGTGATTTGGTGGAGAATGTGTGTGGTGATATCGTAACGGAGCTTGAGGGCATGAATGATGCAGCTTTCTACCCTTTCGGTCCCGGATTTGATCCGATACATGTCATTGAATGCTGGTGCCCATTCAAAGACATTGATTTCGTCTAGGCTCTCCAATTTCCTTCAGTTTTTATGTTACCTTAAGCCAACATCTGACGTCGATTTTATGTTATAAAGTAGACAACATGTGACAATTGAATTAGACAATGGCAACATTGCCTTACACTAAGTCGCATAGAAAATAATATTTATGTAAGTTGTTTACGTTCTTAGAATTCATTGTAAGGTTTAATCAGCACATAGTTAATGAAAGTGTGAAATTTAAAAATAAACGTTTAAAAATAAACAAGAATCGTCACCAGTTTGAGTGACTATTATCCATGCACATTCTGATTCGATATGTATACATTTACATCTTGAGGTGTGAGTGGGCGAGAGAAAGTGGATGAAAAGATCATGGAAAGGATCATGTCCGATGCCTTCGAAGATCACGAGGTATTGCTACTCTACGGCCTTAAGATAACTAATAGAAACGAATGAGAAGCAACAAGCTTTGCAAAATTCAACAAATAATTTATTTCCCTAGAACATAAAGTAAAAATGTAAAAAAGGAACTTACTTTATTGCGAATTAAATCCCAAATAATCATAGAATTACAGACACAAGTCCTAATGATTAAAGTTCTGAATAAACTTTAGTGGAAATCAAAATTAAATCCAACGCTGAAAGTGTTAGTGGTCCGTATAATGGTGATGTGCCAACAATCGTTTGTTGGATCACATTAATACAATCCAAGAATTAAATCCTTATTTGAAATTTTACCATAAACACAAGTCTTTGTTGCCAAGAATGTTATTATTGATGAGTACACTGTATTTCCAGTGAATAAAATGTTTGAATAAACTCCAGCCTAATTAATTTCTAGACACAACAACTGATTCTGCTCAGATCTTAAAGCAAGAATAATTTCCAGTAACATGATGATGAAGCCCTCTTCTTGACATTAGGTCACTATTAGTATTTACTATAAAAAAAGAAACTATTACCCAATGGAAAATAACCTTCTAGAAGCTTTTTAATGTTTCCAAAGTAAATTCTTAGTTATAATTAGAAGGTATGTTACTAAAACTATAATATAAAATGAGGAATATGTCAGGTAGGCCATGTATAATTATAGGGGAATTCGAATAACATAGACCCAGACCTAAATAAATATGCCTACTTATATTAATAATGATCCTAGTATTAAACCCATAAACATAGTGAATATTTTAGCTATGTATTAATTGTTGACAGAATTAAAAAATCAATGATTCAGGTCAAGTAGAAATGAAAAGGTCAAGTCAAACATACAATGTTACATTATCAATAGCATATATTGAAATTTAAAAAAATTAAACATATACCTAACAAACAATACAAATTAACTATACATAACAGAAGGCAGTGCCGGCGTTGGAGGCAGAACAATCACCAACCTGCGCTTCGCTGATGGTATCGATGGCTTAGCAGGAGATTAACAAGAACTGGAAACCTTAATGAACCTTCTCAACCAAGCTTCACTAAGATATAGGATGGGGATCGGCGCTAAATAGACCAAGCAAATGACAACCCGAATAAGAGTGAATAGACAGAAGGAGGGCATAGTGACAAGCATCGAGTACCTAGGTGCTATTGTCTCTGATGAAGATTCAAAACCTGAGGTTCTTTCTAGGATTGCACAGACAACAGCTGCGCTAGCTAGGCTAAAGCCTATTGGGAAGGACAGCAACATCACGCTTGGGTCCAAGATCAAGCTTATGCATTCCCTCATCATGTCCATATTTCGGGGGCCCCGAGTGGCCGAGTGGTCTAAAGCGCTCACCGTTACGGATCACTGCCATCTCACCTCTGTCTGCGTGAGTTCGAGTCTCAGGCTCGGCTAACGTGGGCACGTGAGAAAGCCTGCCAGTAGCTTCTCGTGGGTCGGTGGTTCTTCCCTGGGTTTTCCAGGGTTCTTCCTCCACCAATTATACTGGCCGCCATGTATAGCCTATTTTGTGCTGAAAAATGGCGTTAAACCCTACAACAACAACAACATCATGTCCATATTTCTGTATGCATTTGAGACATGAACTCTGGCAGAACTAGAGAGAAGAATCAATGCCATAGAGACGAGATGTTATCGATGGATCCTCAAAATGTCATACTTTGACGACGTCTCAAATGAGGAGGTGCACATTAGAATCCAAGGTGTAATTAAACCATATGAAGATCTGCTCACCACTGTAAAGATACGCGAACAAAGATGTATGGTCACGTCTCTCGCTCTTCTGGCTTGTCAAAGACAATCCTACGGGACACAGTGAAAGAAAATAGAAAACAAGGCAGACAGAAGAAGAGATGGGAAGATAAGATCAAAGAGTGGACTGGCATAGACTTTGCAAAGTCCCAAAGAGCTGTGGAGAACGGGACAAAATGGACAGAGATTGTAGCAAAGTCATCAGCGGCGCCCCTACGACCAACCAGATAACGGGTGAAATGAAAAATGAATCTTGAAGTGTACGAGAAATGTTATTAATCACAGGATAATTCATTAACGTTTAGATGTAATTTCGCTATCCTTCTAGACTGACATTTGGGTCGTTTCTGGTTTTTCAGCGTTAGCTTTTAAATTTCAGCCGATTGAAATGTAGGTCATAGAGCATGAAACAATCACAGTTGCTCTAGCAAGAAAACAGCTAACAAAAATAGCCGCTCCTTTAGGCTCTTTGGTGCACTTTATTGTTTTCACAGGACCTTGCTTATAATAAAATTAAATGCCAAATATTTACATCAGTAGTAGCAAAAGGAGATGTTTCTAGCCCCGGGACATAAAAAACCTCCAGACAAGTACGATATCGACTTTTTGACTGCTCTATCCAATTTTTATCCCATGACCAAACAAATACGATATTAGCTTTCGGATAATCCCCAAAGGTCTACTGTTTCCGAAAGATCGGAAAATTTATTTTTCTAAAGTTTAGACAAAATTTTATTTCTAAATTTAGACAAAATCATATTAAACAATAGAATATACAATAGGATATGGAATTTTATAGCCCGACAATAAAAGGTGTTGGATTTAATCTGACAAATAGATTTTTTGAAAGATTTGATTCAATCAATTCAGCTGCAAGATATACGGGCATAAGCCGTGGTATGATAAGCGATTGTATTAAAAAAGCTAATTATCACTTGTCAAGTAAGCGTAATTCGATATTGTTGTTTGCAGAAGAAGATGATGAAAGAACAAGAGGCAGGGCAACTGACCCAATATTATTTATCGACAATATGACTGATGTTCTTTTTGACAATGATATTTCTAAAGTTTAGACAAAACTTATTTCTAACGTTTAGACACTTTTATTTGTCTGACTCATCATCACTATACTTTTTTTGATAATTGTTTTCATACCTGCTAACTCTCATCGGGAGAATATCTGTTAGCATACTGTCAATAATACGAAACTCGCGTATTAAATCGTCAATATCGTATTTTACATCGCGCAGATAAGATCGTATCTGATCAAGTAATTTTTTGTACGTTGCTGTTTTGCAAGCATTTTTTTGTCTCAAGTCGAGGCTCAATTTTTTTACACGATGTTGCAAGAGAAACACTAGCGCCAGATATTATCAACAGAAAGAGCTTTAATGATGCTCCGCTTGAAATTATACCACAGTCGGTCATTAGCAGTGGTAAATATGATATTACCCGAAGTATTATGCTATAGTATTTGTAATATTGTTTACACACCAAAGGTTTTTATGATAAAACTTGTAATTCTGCATTAGTATGTCAACATCTGATTTTGGAATCTCCCCTGAAACATGATTGAAAGCGATGATCTGCTTTTTCATTATTATTATTTTTTACAGTTTCTTTTACACAATAGCAAAAGTTCTAGTACCAGCAATTAAATCAAGAAACTCACAGAATTTATCATTGAGAGAAATAAATAGATAAAGTCTGTAACTGTCATAGACATACGACGACGTATCGTCATATTTTTATTGGTTAATACTTCCATTTTTCTTTAACCAGCTGTAGGAATTAAACACGTTTCCTACTTCACGCTCATACAACTCTGTTTCATTTACCAAATGGCCGTATCCTCTTTCTGTTTCATCGATAAACCCAAATACCAAGCTGATTTGATCCAACGTAAAATTTTTAAGAACAAGATGTTGTCTGATAATTTCATACGCGACTAGGAACATTTTAGCATTACATGTCAGAGATAGACTTGTTTAAAAGGGAAAATACCAACATGAAAACCTATCATTGTCAATAATTTTTCATATGGTTGCGTAAATATTTTCTCAACTTCAGTGTAATAATTTCGTATTGACAATTGTCTAGAGCGTTGAAGCGATGGAAGTGGAACATCATCTTCTTCACTAATATTCGTTTTCTTTAAAAAAAAATCTCCCTCAGCATCATCATAATTATCAACTTCTGCGTGTTTTGTCTTCGATTATCGCTTCGATTATCGATAGATATTTGTTACTCATCAGATCAAATTCAGGTTTTTCACGTATCATTGGTAAAATTGCGTTTAGGTAAGCTTTGATCATTAACTCCGCATCTGTTGTTATATTAACAATTTTTAGTAGGATTTGTATATCGAGATGCTTAAAAATTTCTCGTTTTGAAATACTATTGCTCAAATTTTTGTTTTTGCTTAATTTTCTTTTTTTATGTTCCGCTAGTTTGTTAAGACGACCATGACTGTCGTTTAATCGTTTTTCTTCCTGCGTTCCTTCTCTATATGTTCGTGCTTTTATTAAATCTGATTTAATTATCAAATCTCTATTTTCCATGTCAAGCTCAAGTAATATTTTTTAGCAGGATTTCAATTACCTTTTGTTCAATTTTTACTTATTGTGTCCAAGATTTTTGTTACGTCTTTTAGTTGCGGTCCTCGCATATTCATAACACAAGCAAAATTAATTTCATTCTTTTATTGTACCGGTCTGTTTATTAAATTGACGTCAGCATATCTTTTTTTCATAAATTCGACAAACTTTAACACACTTCCTTTTTTATTACCATCATTAGGATCTGAAACAATATTTTTGTTGGGGTTAAAAACAATATCGTAAAATTCTCTAGCAACGGTTATAATTGCTGGGTCTGTCATTATTCTACAACGACAGATTAAATTTGATCGTCAAGCGTATATATTTGAAATGCGGTCAGACCAGGAAACGGACTTTCTGCAGTGCCAACGAATATTCAAAAATACAAGTACTTGTTAAAAGTATTTTCTGCTGAAATTTGAAAATATTGAGTTGTTGAAGTATATGTATTTTCTGTATAGTGTAACACTACCCAGGTCATATTATCGTTAGATCCTTCCAAACGCCAATTATAAATTCGCCCAAAACGAGATTTTAATCGACCTCGCAAATGAAATTGCCAAATAGATACCGCAAAAGGACATTTGATTTTAATCCAAAAGTTTATGGTTTCTCCAGTTGTTGTCCATTCTTGGCCGTCAACGACAGAACTGAAAAGGAACGCGTGATGAGGATAATTTCCAGGGTAATGTGTTGATGCGCTTACCTCAAACCCAACTCTGTTATCAATTGCCTTAAAAAGCGTTGGAATATATTAAACATTGCTTTTTGTTCGTTTATACCAACGGCGCCGTCGGCGCTGGAAACAGAGTCGACGTACGCTTTATTTGTGAGGTCAGACGGATTAACTGGAGTATAATTTGTTGTTCTTTTGTTAGCCCCCATATCTAACGTTCCGGACATTGTATCGCCATTTAGTTTAACGAAATTGCTTTTGACAAATCTAACATTTGCCAGCCAATCATCGTTGGCAAGAGTTGTATTGTCAAGTTGCGCATTGTATATCAACTTACCGCCCATATCAATCGAACCTGTCGCTGATCCGCCAGCTATTTTCAAATACGGAGTAAGTGCGCCTTTTAAATGAGCATGACTTACTGCGTCTTTGCCATTAGCCGGTGGTGAATTTATTGAAAGTCCAGTTACTTTTGTGTTGTTTGAGACAGTTAAATTGCCAGTCATTATATCTCCGGTTTTCTTTACCGCGGCATCATATACAGATTTTATTTGATTTTAACTTGCTGCTTGACTTGTATTTGGCAAAGCTAGTGGAAAATCTTGTTCTAGTACAATAATCTTTTTACCAGACATATCAATATTTCCAGTCACCATACCGCCTGTCTTATCAAGCTTGCTGCCATCTACGTATTTCAAATGCAGGTAACTTACAGCCTGACTTTGAACCATTTGCTGGCAGATATGCAGTGTCCAACCCCATAATCTTTTTACTTGACATATCAATATTTCCAGTTACTGTTCCACCTGTCTTATCAAGCTTGCTGTCATCTACAGATTATAGCTGAGCATAACTTACCGCTTGTGTGTTATTCACGTTAACTGGTGGATATAATGTTTCAAGATCGATCACTCGTCGATTTGACATAGACAAGTTTCCTGTCATTGTAGCGTCTGACTTTTTAACAAACGCGGATAGATCAACTTTACCGTTTATTATAGTTGTGTCGGCAGAAACCGATCCGGTTAGTGCTGTTCCGAATTTTGTGTAATAACTCGTGTTTATTTGTTAATGCCTGACAAAATTTGTCTGACCAAAAAATATAACAATGTCAATACTAAATTTTGATACCGAACGATATAGTCAAGCACAAACATAAGAACGAATTGTCAGATTGTCATTATCTTATAATTGGCAGGACAGGATCTGGCAAACAAATCTTTTACTAAATCTTTTGCTCATCGACAACTTTAACTACGATCGGGTGTACATCTACACAAATTAATCCACAACAGGACATCTATGAGATATTAAGCGATTACAACGATTAACTTCGCGATGAGCTTGGTGCAGGTGAAGACATATTTTTAATCAAGCAACCGGAAGATCTGATTCCTGTAAACGAACTTGATTCGTCAGAACATAAAATAACTGTATTTGATGATATTCCGCTAAACAACGATGAAATGAACAAAATACGATCTTAGTTTTCATTGTCGCGTAATAAAAAGTGTAATTTGGTTTATCTTCCGCAGGGGTTTTATAACGTGGACAGGTTTATTTGGCGAAATACGGGTTGTTTTATACTTTTTCCTGGACTAGACAATGTTGATGTGAGGAATATTGCAAACGAGCAATGCGGTGATGTAACCAAAGACACGTTTATTG
The DNA here is from genome assembly GCA_016617855.1 of Megalonaias nervosa. Lineage (NCBI taxonomy): Eukaryota > Metazoa > Mollusca > Bivalvia > Unionida > Unionidae > Megalonaias > Megalonaias nervosa. Next base: position 43,377 of record JAECUM010013929.1, read on the forward strand.
AGTTGTATCATCAAGCAACTAAAGACAAATATAACTTTTTCTTGTTTGATAAACTAGCGCGTGATCCAGCAAAGATGTTTCGTTGTTGTATATCCAACTATCTTGTGTGAGTCACCGACTGTAAGACTAAATTTTGTGAAACGTATCGAATAACAATGGACAAACAAAAGAAAATTAGTTTGCTAAAAAAAATATTTCGACAAGAGCAGCTTTTAAGAAGAAAGTACAAGAAGAACGTCAAGGACAACTTGCTGCGGCAGAAGAAACTGCCGAACTTTTGAAGCCAGTAAATGAGGCTGTACTTGGAAAATAACCAGGCACAGCACTATTATCCGCAGACAAGCTAAACAAAATTAAAGAAAAAGGTTTGTTAGGTTTACTTGGAGAAAGATCAAAAGAAGACACTAAAAAGATTGCAGAGGATATTGAAAGAAACATTCCAGATCCTCTTAGACGAAAAGAAGAATATAACACTTTAATAAACAACCCTCTTGCGCTTCAACATGCAATAACAAGATTGACAATTAAACCTGCTGGATTGAAGAGGTTAATAGAAAAGATATCAAAACAAACTAAAGAATTATCTGAGGAACAAAGAAAACTAACTGAAATGTCCTTAAAAATAATGCCTGATAAAAATCGGATAAATTTTTATAGAAAATAAATGCTAAGCCAAAAGTACAGAATTCTAAACTTGTTAATTTTACTAAAAAATACTTGCAAGGAAAAAATAAGGTGAGGGTCAGAATGTTCTCACATGGGGTGTTGATAAATACGACGAATTACAAACAATTTTGAAAGATCTATACGACGATATTAAAATTTCTGAAGATGTAATGAGGCTATCAAATACAGAAGAAGAAATGTTGTTTTTGTATGATAAATTGAGAGGCGGAATTATTGCTGGTGCATTATTAACAACATCTAAATAATACAGAACTAAAAGAGAAGATTATGGTAAAGGTTGGAATTTTAAATGATTGTTTGATAAGTACGATAATGAACTATATAAAACATTACCAGGGGAAAAAAGAAAAAACTGGATCATGTATGAAAAATATTATATCAACTGCGAAAATGGTTGACCGACTGATGTTAATGATATCATCGAAAGAAGCTGGTAATTTAGGTGTGGAAATCGACAACGAGATCTTAGATATAGTAGATCATCTTCGGTCAAATGGATTACTAACATCTTCCAAATACGAAATTTTACACAACGATCTTGTTTAGTCAATATAACACAATTTTACTCTAACGATAAAAAATAAAAATGATATAAGCAACATTATTACTTGATTCTTCACAAACGACAAACGACAGCGCAAACTTTTCTTTCAATTATAATCTGCCAATACAACTTGACCCCGATCGACAATACGAAATTGGATTAATTTCTGCTACAGCGTGGCATTCGATGGCTAACTTAAAAACGAGCATTAACGGTGATTTTACTTTTAATCCGAGTGCTTGAACATCATTTAAAAAAAAAAACGCAAGGCGCGTATAACGCAACAGACCTTAATAAAACGATCAAGAAAATAATAACAAACAAAGGTTGAGTTCCAGACAATTTAGAGTTGACTCCTAACTATAACATGCTACGTGCTAGGATCACGTTAAAAAACAATCTGTTAATCAATTTTTCACCAGCAACTGGTATTACGTCGTTATTAGGCTTTAAAAATCAACAATGCGGGTCAGTTGTAGAACAAACTGTATCCTACGATGGAACCATCCGAGTTAACATAACACAAGTAAACAGAATTTTAATCAGCTGCTCTATTGCATCAGGATCTTACTCGGGCAAGGGTAGCCAAGGACAAACGATCTATAGCTTTTCTCCAGACGTTCCACCAGGATCGTTAATACAAGTTAATCAGCTGCAAATAATATATTATCCTGCTAACCTCGAAACACAGATAACAAGCATAACAATGCAACTGACAGATCAGTCCGGCCGACAATGTGATCTTAACAACGAAATTGTTCCGTATTACTTACACTTGCAATCTGTACAGTAAGTCAAATTTTCTAGCATAGTCAAACTAAGTTTACCAAGCAAAGTTGCTTAGAAAAATTCTGTAGAACTAACAGATATAAAAGCAACGAAGCAAACAAAATTTGCCGAAGAAAAGTTGCGGGTGGATTTTTTTTTTTTTTGGAAACATCTTTTCAAGACTGTCGAGAACATACCTGGAATAGCACATAAAGTAGCGCCTATTGCAACTGACGCATCAAAATCTTTTGCGACAGGTGCTGCATCTACAGCCGGCACTGCAGTCGGACAAAAGATCGCTGATAAAGTTAAAGGAAACGCCGGTGGCGTCGCTGCAAAGCTGTCCGCGTCCGCGCAGGAGATAAAACAAGTAATCTCTGAAAATGCACGAACAGAAGAAACAAAAAAGGCAATGGTAGTCATAACAAAGAAATTGGTGTCAGCGCGTGGCGAGCAAATTATACGAAAATTAGTATAGAAAATAAAATCTACTATTGACGTTGCCGCTTTCTAATAATTTTATGTGACGATTACAAATAAAAATGTCAGTAAAAAATTATCTTGATCTTACCGAAGAATTTGATATCGACGACGTCGCAACAGAATTTGAGTATGTCGAGTATCTCGAAGAAAACTCAAACGAACCAAATACGGCTGGTGTCCGCACGCTTAGTACCAGAGACGAAGATGTGTTTCTATTGCCACATAAAGCTGTGTTAAAACAGCATGATCAAGTACTAAACGCAGTCGGTGGTGATATCGCAGCTGATGTAGAAATTACACTTGTCAATAACGGTTGGAGCTTGTTTAGTAGCGCACGATACCAGTTGCCTAATTTTGGTATAGCTGTGTTCGGTGCAGGTGCAGACGCAGCTGCTGTTAGGAACTCGCTAATAACTGTATGCAATAGTTTTCATGTAACAGGTGCAGCTGCAGATGGTGGCGCAGTGTTAGATTTACTGAATCAAATAACAAATACAAGAAATATATTTTACAACGAAGACTATGCCAAACAAAAAGCGTTTGCCGCTGAATCTCGCCAAATAACAACGATGCTTCCGTTAAGCACAATCTTTGGGTTTTGCCGTGATTACAACAAAGTTTTTGGTGGACTAAAACATACACTTGTTCTTGATCGAGCAGAACAAAACGATTTTATAATACATGCCAATGGAGTAGCTGAAGGACAGTTTTCAATTTCCAGACTCGCGCTGTGGATGCCACGAGTTGTTCCTTCGATAAACAAGTAAATACAACTTGAGTCAATGCTTACCGCGTAAATATAAAGATATATTTCCAGCAAAACAAAGTATATCAAACAGCAATTCCTAACACAAACTTATTATATGCGGCGTATTACAACTGCGCCAAGCGAACAATTGCCAAGACATTTGTTTGATGTGTTTCAACAACAAAGACGTAATGACCAAGAGCAAAATAACGCCGCATTTGATAACTCTGATGTCAGACGAATCTTTGCTAGGATAAACGCGAAACAGTATCCTGAACGAGCGATCAAATGTAGCTTCGCGGTTAATGCCTTACAATTGCCAAAGAGAAACGTTACTCGACCGTATATGTACCTGATGGAAGCAACGCAAAAATATCAAGACGCAGATAGCAGAAGTCAAATATAAGTTGAGGAGTATAGAAACCTTTATTCGATCGTTTATTTTGACGTATCAAAGCATTTGGAACGAGCTATCGGATCAACCGGAGATATCGAAGTTACTTGGACGCTTGGCGGTGTTTCAGCTAACCTACTTAATGTGTACGCGCTAGTTGTCAGTGACAGATTCTTAACAACTGGCGCAACCAAAGGAAGAATGACCGTGCAAACATAAAACAAATTTTCTACCAAACAAGTATTGTCTACCAAGCAAGTATAACAACGAAATATGCTACAAAAGAAATATACCCGACTCCAGGGCAAGTAAAAAAAAAATTATCAACATCAGTAGCAACTTTGAAATATTAGACAAACTAAAATCAGTAAAAAAAAATGTTCACGGAGTGTGTTCAAAGATGAATTATCTAGTGCACCAGTAGGCGGTTTGTGTATAATTAATTTACAAGAGTTCAGTGATGGATCCAGCACTTACTGGGTAGCTGTTTACAACGACAATTATTTTGATTTGTTTGGACTTCCTCAAGAAATATATCAGAAGAAAATAATAAAGATAAATTATTTTTCTAACCAACTACAGCCAGTTGGAACGTCAGCTTGTGGATACTACTGTGTAATGTTTATCCGGCAGACGTCAAAAGATCCTATTGTTTTAAGGTTTGTTTTACAGTTTGACAAATATCCAAGTATAAACAATGATAACCTGGCAATAAAATCGTTGACGACGAGGTCGTTGCGATAAATTTTGTGTGACAATCAAATATAAAACATGACGTAGTCATCAACAACATATGGTCTCAAATGCAAAACTAAAACGTCTAACATGGACGAGCGATCAGAAAAAAAGAAAAACAAACAACAGAATGATGCTAAAAAGTATCTGTGCTATTTGCAGCAGAAAGAAAAGTATATTTCTCAAACAAGTAGCGGCAACACGGTCAACGACTTCGTCGTCGGGATCTGGAATAATTCCACTGGCAACAGACGGAGTTATTACTGTCGATGGTTAAAAAATAAAACAATGAAAAGTGCGACATATAATTGTGATTGCGACAAAGACTTATGTATCGAACAAGATAAAATTGTTACGTATTGTAAATCCTGCAATCGCCGAGAAGTAATTGGCGCTGGCGTTGACATCCACAAACTTACTGATAAATTACCAAAACCAAAAGGAGGTTGGACGTTGCCAGGTCACAAACATATCGAGCCGTATAATCCGCTAGATAAACAGTTTTGCGAGAACGATAATCCATTACCTGGACAAGAACCTTATAACCAAGTTGATGCATTAGCAATGGGTCATGACATCTGTTATTGGGACAACGAACAAGACAAAAAGGCTATGATAAAATAATGCTAAACGAGCTTCGTGACATGAAGCCGAAAGGTATTAGAGAACGTATTCACAGAAAGCTAGTGCAAGGATTAATTGGAACAAAATACAAACTGGGTCTCGGAGAGTCTTGTCTTGGTAGAGAGATGAAGACGCTTGCAGCTGAATTGCACAGACCTAAAACAAAAAATTTCCGCGACGTAAGGTTTTTGCGAATGCCATGATGATATCTGGGCAATAGATCTAGTAGATATACCGAATCTTGCTCAGTTTAATGATAATAAGAAATGCTTGTTTAACGTTGTCGATGGGTTTAGGAAATACGCGTTTAGTATACCTGTTACAGATAAAACAGGAACATTGATAACTGATGCATTAAAACAAATTATCGTTAACATGGAAAGAAAACCAAATAAAATTTGGACTGACCATGGCGCAGAGTTTCTTAATTAAAACATTGGAACAGTTTCTGGAGCAAAATATCATATAAAAGTATGTTACTGGAAACGATGAAAAGAGCGTCATCGAAGAACGGTTTATTCGTACACTAAACGAGCGAATATACAAACATCTTTCAACGAAAAACACAAACAGATATATTGACGATCTTTCTGCAGATTATATGAGACTATAACAGCACGAAACATAAAACTATCAAAATATCACCAAACGACGCAATTAAAAATCCTATATTAGCGAACGAAAATATGTATCGTCGACACAAATTAGAGATCGGAGACAAAGTCAGAATTTCTTTGACAAAAAAAATATTTGAAAAAGGATTAACCCCAAACTGAACCGAAGAAGTATTTGTCGTTGATAAAGTTCTGGCAACGATTCCTGTAACGTACTCTTTGAAAGATCTAGCAGGAGAACCAGTAATCGGCAGTTTTTACGAATAGGAATTACAGAAAACTGAACAAGATGTATTTGTTATCGAACGAGTAATCAGAAAACGGGTAATAAAAGCCTTGTCAAGTGGCGCAGTTACAGCGATAAATTTAAAAGTTTGTTACCAACTAGCAGTAATGCGAAATAATGTTTTTGTAGATTTCAACGTATTTACGTAAGACCGATCTGTATCTTACAGGATTACACAACGATATTAAACACTGTTTTCAATCTGGCGCTAGCGGGATCAAGTTGAAGATCTTGACAAATATAAAATCGAATTTTATACTTTTTAACGACCTTTGAAACATTTTTACGACCAGGTATTGTGGTGTTTAAAAAACGGCTTTATCAACTGCCAGAATAATTGATTCTCCGCAACCGTAAAATTGAATTTTAGAAGAAAATTTTACAATGTGATATTTTATATCTTATCTACCAGTTGTTGATTTACCGTATGATTTGTTTTTATCGACAATGGTGTTAAAGTCTTCTACAACTTCATCATTGACGACTTCGTCGTTGACGACTTCATCATTGACGACTTCGTCACTGACAACAGTATCTTCCTATGGTGTGTAGTAGATGTACTTAATTCTTTCAAGCATATTCATATTGTAATTAAATGTTATCTGATTTGTTTAAAATAATAATGGACAAAGATACCATGAAAAAGCAACAATTATTAATCGTGTTGAATAAGAGCACATGATAAGAACATGTTTCTCAAATCCAGACAAAATAGATATTTCCGTTGAACTAATAGTAACCAAAGGAAACAATGACAATATTCTGCTTACAGCGAAAGAAAAAATGAAATTGCAAGCAGGAGCAGTTATTGACGTCGTTTACGATAGGAGTTTAATAATGCTCTGGTGCCATAATTGCAACAACAAAGATGAACTAAACAGAATACTGGATAAAGCTTGATCATCATCGTATCGGACAATGATACTAGTATCGTATTTCTCAGAAAACGTTGATTTTGTTACGCCGCCTGCAACAAACCTACCTACTCGAGAATTGATGTCAAAATATCTTGCCACAGCTGATATTGAAGGAAACTTCATTTCTTCACTTGTTTCAAGGTTAAACGAACCAACAGGTTTAATTGGATATCTAAAATTAAAACCGTTTTTGTTTTTACCTTTTCTAGCATTTTCTCGTTGTGTAACCAGCTCAAGATTCTCCAATCGACTGTCTGTTTTAATGTTGTTAATATGATTAATTACCAAACCAGGATAAATATCCTGCGGGATTGGTTTATTAATAACCTCGAAAATGATTCTGTGAGAATAATGCTAATACATTTTTTGTTTTTCGATTTCGATTAATTCCTTTGTCGGAGGTTTCGTAAAGATCAGATACTGGATGCGGTTGATATTCGTCTTGTAAACCAAGGTTTCCAATGTTATCGTCGTATATCGAACCGTTAACTCTGTAAACTCGTTGTCCTTCCGGAATGTCTCCACAAAACAGCTAGTAAATGAAATCTTTTCTTAGCATTTCCGTTCGCGTTGTATCTCCTTCTGATATTACGCTAATATTATAACCATACCGGATTTTCTTTACCAAACGGTTCTCCGTATTTGACGTGTATCACTGATCCTAACATATTTCCCGCGTACACGTTGTATTTGAGATGTACGTAGTAGTTATCTTGTTCGTTTGCGCTTGCCATCATTATTGTAATAAGCAATCTGTTTGTTTTATTGTTTGTAACGGAATTAGACATTTGATCAAATATAGTATATAATGCTGAAGTTACGCGATATTGTAAAAAACAGCCTTATAGGAGAACGAACAAAAATAGCTACCGCTTTGGCGGATTTGAATATAGCTATCGATCTGATAAACAAATCGTTCTGGCAAATTTTACCTCGACATATTTGTTTCATTTGTTAGAATCGACTATAAAACATGAGTTTGATTTGCATAAGGGTTGGAAGATCCTAATGCAGTATCACGTTATATTTTCAAAATTATATGTCTCTGGAGATGATGATTAAGAGGAAATTGCAGATCCTTTTATTAGCATAAAATCAAAGAGTGTTTCACCAGGAACTAACCTTTCCTTGCTCGCCGATAAAATACACCAGGAAATTTGGAAGAAAATAGAAGATTACACTGAATCAAGTTCAGGTTGGAAGTTTAAAATGATTACTGAAATTTTGTTTCACATGATGAAATATAACATACTTCGAGGTAGTTCATACATATTGACCTGCCACAGAAAATAAAAAAACAAAAAGTGCTGCAATCAACGTCAAAAACTTTGATAACAAATGCTTCCAGTGGGATATTCTTTCTGCGATATTTCTAGCAGAAAAACACGCTGATCTTGTTGACAAGTATTTTAGTTATGTTTCAAAATTAGATTTTACTGATATCAACTTTCCCGTTGCAGAAAATCAAATACCAAAGTCTGAAAAGCAAAATAATGTTTCTGTAAACGTATTTGGTCGTGACGAGCGTGAAAACGTCAGTCCGTGGTATATTTCTGAAACAGCCTCACAATCAACAATAAACTTACTGTTTTACAAAACTCATTACGTATGGATCAAAAACTTCAACGGACTTGTTGGAATACAATACAGCAAACAAAACAACAAAAAATATTTTTGTTATCGCTGTTTACACGGTTGCTCTGACAATGAAAAACTACAAAAGCATCTACAATATTGTTCGGAACTACAACGAATAACAATGCCAAGCGAAACACAAAAAAATTCTGCGGTTTGTCAACCACAAACATAAATTGAAAGTTCGTTATCGACGCAGATTTTGAATGTTTACTTCAGCCTGTATTTGGTGTAGAAAATAATCCAATTATTTATATCAAGTAAAACAAAAAACTCAAAACCATGTTCCATGCGGATTCGCGTACAATATAGTTTGTTGCGTTGATCCGAGTTTATCCAAACTGATTAAAATATACCGTGGTCCTAATCCAGCTGTTTCACTTCTCATGCAGTTGATTAGCAAAGTTGATACTATTTCAAATCTTTTTAAGAAGAATTGTTCCAATGGTAATATTAACGGTTCAGCAGGAAATTGATTTCTCGCAGGCAGAATTTTGTCATATTTGTGAACAAGCTTTTGATCCTGGGCCTGGTAATAAACATAATTTATCTTGCCACGAATAACCTTTATGGTTATGAAATGTCAGAACCAATGCCGTCTGGTGGACTTCATTCGATTACGCCTAACCAATTTTTAAAGGAAACAGGAAAAAAAATACCTGACGATGTTTCGTAATTTGTTGAAGTTGATTTCGATTATCCTGCTTCGTTGCATGATTTACACAACGATTATCCGTTTTGTGCTTAATCGGTGATAATCGACTATAGTTTTATTTATCTCAGGAACAACAAGCAATGGCGGGTAATAAAAAAATTTCTTTGGTGAGTAACCTCGTTCCAAATTTACTTAACAAGCGAAATTATGTTTTGCATTATAAAGTTCTTTAAACAAGCAGTAGTTGCTAGTCTTCTGTTAAGAAAAGTTCATCGTATGTTAAAATTTAATCATGCTTGTTGGATGAATCGTTATATTGACTCAAACACAGTTAGACGAGCACAAGCAACAACAAACTTTAACAAAGACTTTTTTAAGCGCATTAACAATTCAGTCTTTGGAAAAACGATGGAAAATATTAGAAAGCGAGTAGACATCGAACTAGTCAATGATAGCAATCGCCGAAACAAACTTGTGTCAGATAATGATTTTGTAAGTCTGAAAATTTCTAATGAAAATCTGTTCGTGATACAACGAAGAGCAACAAATTTGAAGCTTAATAAGCCGATTTATGTTGGAACTGTCGTGTTAGATTTCTCGAAGTGGCTCATGCACGATTTTCATTATAATTTTGTTATTAAAAAAAAAACAATGGCCATCAAGTAAATTATTGTTTCCTGATACTGACTCGCTTGTTTATGAAATTGAAATCGACGACATCTATCAATATATATTCGATAACAGACATCTGTTTGATCTTTCCGATTATCCCAATAAAAGTGGTTTCCACGATCCTACAAACAAAAAAGTTATTGGTAAATTTATCAAATGAACTGGCTCATTATCAAATATTTTATTGGATTGCGTAGTCAAATGCACGCCGTGTTGTTGGATAACAATGAAATAACAAAAAGCAAAGGAATACCGCGAGGTTATGTTCTAAAATTTACCGGGTTTGAAGATTTCAAATACGCGCTTGATGGAAGTATTATTTTTATAAGAGTAATGGCTATTTGAACAAATCATCACAAACTTGAAACAGACATTATTATCAAACGTGGATTAAGTAATTTTGATGACAAACGTTATTGTGCAAACGGAGTAGATACGTTTGCATTTGGCCATTATAAAGTCGTTGACGACAAATCTAATGACAAATCTATACTTGACATTATCTTTTCATCTGACGATAAACCTAACTACAAAGTTGTTGACGTTAAAGAAAAATCTATACTTGACATTATCCTTTCCGACGAGGGTATGAAATTTTATTTAAAAAATAATAATAAATGTTCGAAAAAGTAACATTAATAAATAGCAGCAACGGCAAGATTAAAAATCTGATGATTGATGGTAGGCCATTGACAGTTGAAATTAACAATGAAACGTCAGGAATATATTTCAGCGGAAACAAAGTTTCTCGTGACAAGCTAAAACTTTCACTTGTTAGAAGTGGAAACAGCGAGCATTTCAATTATCTTGAGCAATTAAGCCAGGAATTGTTAAAAAGGTTTAATAATTTCCATAATCCGATTAGTCAACAAAAATACACTAAACTCACAATTGATCTTGATCGGTCAAAAGTATTTTCCATTGACAAAAAATATCAGCTTAATAAAATAGCGATGAAAGATTTGTTCGAATGTCGTCGTTCGGTAAGTGGAATAATAAAGTTTTGTCTCTATTATCATAGTGATGAAATATTTCTTATATCTACAGTTGAAACGCTGACAATATGCGGTGAAATTGTGTAAAATTTTGTCTAACAATAAAAAATAATGCCAGTTGCTTTTACCTTGGATGATCAGAAAAAAAGAGAAAAATAAAAAACCACAAAACAGACGACAAAATTCTAAACAAGTTTGATAAGTATATGCAATAGCTGAAATTGGTGAATTAGATTTAAAAAATGATATTGTTAATGCGTTTATTACAATGTGCTATCCAAATTGTGTTCCAGAAGCAATTAATAGAGAAATTTTAAATACAGCTAAAAATATACATCCCAGTATTAGGTGATTACTGGATTATGTATAATATTAATGGTAGGGACTTCAAAAAAAAGAAACAGTAAGCCTTTGAGGATTATCCGAAAGCTAAAATCGTACTTGTTTGGTCATGGGATAAAAATTGGATAGAGCAGTCAAAAAGTCAAAATCGTACTTGTTTGGAGCTAATTTTTTTATTTCCGGGGCTAGAAACCTCTTTCTTTGCTACTACTACATCGAATCTCTCTAGGGTTTCTTATTGAAAGATGGCGTCTAATTAGAAACAAGTCTTCATCCGTACGTTTACTATAAGCACTTTTCGCAAAACAAACTGACGTCGCTCCAAGGACACTGAAGCAGATGCAGTGTATATTTGCAAGTTTTCTTGTCTTAGCAAGTAGTGATTTCTTCGACCACTAACCTTTTGTTTTGCAATTTTCTGAGAAGTAATTCAGTTTCCAAAATGTCATAAATATTCCGCATGCTCGGAACGTAAGACTCAGCCCATATCTTCGTAGAAAATCGCTCTTCATTAAAATCTTATATCTTTTCTTTATACACTTACATCTTAAAGTCCGTAATGAAAGCCTCGTTGGGAAGCGTGACGTCAAACACCACTTCTTTGGCAAGCTTGTAGGGGTTCTTCGCATGGCTGATAACCAAAGTGGTGGCAAAGCGATATTTGATGTCGGAGCTGATATGGAGGAACAATATTTCTGGCCTCTGAGAAGAATTCACACGAAAATTTAAAACTATTATATATATATATATATATATATATATATATATATATATATATATATATATATATATATATATAGAATACAACTCATATGGCGAATAACAGTCCTTTCAAGTGCACTGGATCCAGCAAGGGATCACTTGTGTCAGGGATTAATTAAGATAAATGTAATAAACTGACAACGAACAATGCAAAATTAGTATCTAACTAACCTGAGCGCTTTTGACTCTTGATGAGTCTTTTTCAAAGGCATATATAAAACATAGACCAGATAAACAAATAAAACAGAAAAACGTAGTGTTTGCAAAACTTTGCATGGCTGTTTCTACAGGAATTAGACCTTTAAATTTATTATGTTTCAACTAGTTTATATCAACTTGTTGCGGATACTGGAAAATATTTGATGACATAAATTACATTCTCTGTTTTGCACCTGGCCCTTGTGGTTATAAAAGATGCAAAACCTGTCAACATATGATAGAGACCAGGATATTTTCTAGCACAGTGACTAGAGAAAAACTAAACATGGTCCAAACAAAACGTGCAAAACAGAGAATGAAGGCTACATATCTTACATTTGATGAGATAAATTACATTCTGTTTTGTACATTTTGTTTGGACCATGTAAGATCTTAGCCTTCAGTATGTCGGAAAAACTGAAAAGCTACACAAAAGGATCAACCTTCATAGATCTGATTGGATGACAAAGAAGCTGTAGAGAAGCCCGGTCGCAGAACACTTCTCTTCCCCTGGCCACACCTTCAGTGATATAACACTTAATGCAGTTGCTCACAACCACAACTTGAGTTTCGAAGTCAGGAAAGAACAGGAATCTTACTGGATACGCCGCCTTAGAACATTGAAACCAAGCGGTTTAAAACAAGAAGACTAGAAAAAGACAGCCATGCACAAATAAAATTATCTTTTGCAGCCGACACATTTTCTTTGAAATAATTCTCTAAATTTGCTTAATAGCCCACAATTACTACTATAACAATGAAATATCCGGGATATAATTTGCGCTTACATAAATGTACATAAAATAACAGATGTCGTTATGGCTCATCAATTTCTAGGTCAATACAAACAAGTTGGTATAAACTAGTTGAAACATAATAAATTTAAAGGTTTAATTCCTGTAGAAACAGCCATGTAAAGTTTTGCAAACACAACGGTTTTTCTATTTTACTTGTTTGTCTGGTCTATGTTTTGCATATGCCTTTGGAAAAGATTCACTAATTGTCGAACTGTTCAGGCTAGTTAGATACTAGCTTTGCACAGTTCGTTGCAGTTTTTTGCACATCTATATATATATATATATATATATATATATATATATATACTATATATATATATATATATATATATATATATATATATGTATGTGTGTGTGTGTGTGTGTGGCGGCGTGTGTGTGTGTGTGTGTGTGTGTGTGTGTCTGCGCGTGTGTGTGTATATAATTTTATACATCGACTTGTTAGATGTTTCTTTTTCTTTTCTTTTCTTTCTTTCCTTTTGCCAAGAATACGATCTTTCTAATAAAAATATTACCAATATACACCGGAGTTGTAAATCTCGTGATCGATCGATCTGTTGATTCACTGGTCAAAATAAAATAGCGTTCATCTACAGCCTAGTATGTATCTTTGTATCAAGTGGTGGAAACAAAATAACAAAAACAAAAACCCGAGTTATGAAGTTAGGGAGCTGAAAAGTTCCCTACGTGTTCCAGACTTAGTCACACGTGTACCAGTCTTAGTCACACGTGTTCCAGACTTAGTCACACGTGTACCAGACTTAGTCACACGTGTACCAGACTTAGTCACGCGTGTACCAGACTTAGTCACACGTGTACCAGACTTAGTCACACATCTGTTTATCCATCATTGTACAAGTTCTGCTGAAGGCTACTTTACCCGAGGGTGATTAGTCGATATCAAGGATAACGTCACCCACTAAGGGTCATATGGTGGGAGTAACTTGATGGAATCAAATAAAAATAATAGCAATTTAAGATGTTAGTTAATTGATTAGGGTATATAATCGACACACTAGCTTTACAGCAACGACATCTGTGCGATTGTACTGTATCTCTTTTGATAATGGAAATATATCATATCACAATCATCCCTTCAAGTTTTGCGCTTTCCTTCCTTTATCAAACTCGATGCGAATACAAGCATCAAGTTACTGTACTGATTATGTATGTATGTATGTATGTATGTATGTATGTATGTATGTATGTATTTGTACACACTCACGTTTGTGTGTACCAATTGATAAAGTTGTATGTATATATCTGTAGATCATGTTATGTGTGTACCTATGTACATACATACACATACAGATGCACGGACAGATTAAAGGAGAGGCACAGAATGTTTACCTCATTATAAGTTCCTTGCAAGTGTACTCCGTGGAGCATCAGAAATCCCACAATAAAGTAACATCCCCAACGGACACCAAACAGGCGTGATCCTGTTTTGCACATCCTAACCATATAACGGGCTTTGATAAATTAAATCAATTTGTGCCAATCTAATGTTTTTATGGACGAGCTTACTTGAAACTTGAGAATGTAATTAAATCAAGAAATGTGTTACGCACCTTAGAGATAAGGAAAAAGAAACAAAGATTTTTTTTCACGTTAATTTCACTGTAAACAAGCAAACCACACCAACTTCTTTTGACCGAATTTCTCAAGGGCTACAACCGCTGTACCCATATCTCTGTACACTCAAGTGTCTGCATCTGATAATCTGATAATCTTCTTAGCAATGTATATCCATTTTTTATTGCTTGTTTGTTTAATAAAATGGTGCATAGTTTGTACACATCATTGAAATTTAAATAAATCAGCTATCTGAAGAAACAAACCGCTGCAGTCTCAAAGTGATGAAGGATTTTTTGCCAAAATACACTGATTTGATTCAGGCAATATCAGAAATTGAGGAAAACCTCTCTCTCTCTCTCTCTCTCTCTCACCAAACCATCTTAGGCATCGGTAAGTATAAATACACCACTCGTAGTACGTTATCTGTCCCATTATTATTATTTATTTTTATTATTAATCAAATTTAAATTTAGAATTATTTACAAACTTCTATTCACACACACACACGCGCGCGCGTCACTCAGCCACCTTAGGCATCGGTAAGTATAAATACACCACTCGTACGTTATTTGTCCAATTATTATTCTTTATTTTTATTATTAATCAAATTTAAAGTTAGAATTATTTACAAACTTCTATTCACACACACACACACACACACACACACACACACACACACACACACACTTGTCCTTTATAGGCATGTACACGGTCTTGATCGGGCTTGTGCTAAATTTAAATCATGCACGTGGGAAGTTAACAAGAGCGGATCAGTTACCTTTGTAACTGTAATCTTCCGTGTCAAACAGATCTGGTGGAAGCAGTTTATTTAACGTCAGAACATCCGGGAAGTTGTTATTTGAAACCACTTGAAATGAGTGATTGATTACTTTGAGTGCTTCCAAGAGTGACTATTGTTTTTCTTAGAAACTTAGGAAGATATTGGAATTACAGTTTGTAGGAATAATATCACTGATTATTCGATTTGGCTCGTAGAAAATCACAAGGTAGATGACATAGCTGGAAATATGGCATTCAAAAACGAAGAGATGTTTGAAACTAGACATACTTTTAATATTTCCCAAAGGTAACACATAAGTAGTATATGGGGTTACCGTAGCGTCAATGGGAATTAGCATTACAGACCCCCCCTGGGCCAGTATAGCGTCAAGAAATAAAATCTCACCCTGGGCCTGTATAGCGTCAATGGAAAATTGAGTAGAGGGACTAGCACACCCTGGGCCTGTATAGCGTCAATGGAAATTTTGTAGAGCGGCTACTAGTAGACTGTGGGTTTGTAGAGCGATAAGCGACAGGTGGCATGACGTCACACTGGTAACAATGTAGCAAAAAGAGAAGCACTGTGACGTCAGGCTACCTGAGAGAGGGCTATAGACAAACACGAATCAAGAGCGTTCGTGTTTTTTAGTAGAGGTAGGGTTTTATATATATTCGTTTAGGGTGGAGACCAAATGAAAATTAAGATCTTTTCGAGGCATTGGAAGTGGCCCTGAAAAGGGCCGTTGTTTGTTATGTGATGTTAACACTATTCCGTTAACATACAGGACATCGCATAGGCCTTCTTTTCTTCCTCAAATTTCTCAAAGTTTGTCTTAAACTGTGTCTCACTTCTGGTCCGTAGATGAGAGTCCGCTTAAGACAGCCTTGTCTTTCCACATAACATCTTCTTTTCCAAAGAGTGGCCCCGGTGATCCGGATGACAGTCCATTTTGTTTTCGCATACATGGGTAAGTCTGTACGGAACAGCATTGAGGATACCAAAGTAGAGGATTCTACGTCGATCAACATCTTCTCTGTGACGAGAACAGGTGAAGGGAATGAAGTGAACCGCGTTGATTTATAGTGGAAGACCGGATCGAAACGGATTGAAAGGGTTCACCAATCCTAACACGCGTTACAAAATTCAGTCACTTCGCGGAGTCTGTCTTCCAATCCGAAGAGAGCTACCTGTGACGTCACATTTCTTATATAGGCACACTAGCGTCTGTGCGCAGTGAATCGATGCGGTATTGTTTTGTGAAACATGACGGAACCTAAGAAGACAGTGAATTGGGGTGCACCGGCTGTGGAGACGAGAAGTAATGGTACAGCAGCAGCTACCAAAGTGAACACAGTGCTACTTCCCGAAGAGGTTGATTTCAACTGGGATTTAGTGGATTTTTTTATCTTCTTCCCAAGAATTTGTTCCGGTACCAGTACCTTCGCCACTTTCTCCTTCATTACCACGTGTCGACGATTTTAAACAAAGACAGAGAGAAGAATTGGAGAAATTTTTACAGCAGCAGAAAGAAGTAGAGCAAGTATTTCTTCTTGAACAGAAACAGCGAGAAGAAGAAGAAGAGGCAAGAAGGAAACGACAGGAAGAAGAAGAAGCAGTAGAGAAGAAACAAAGTCTAGGAGAGAAGGAGAACAGCGAAAGTCAAACGGTCACGGTACTCTTGGACATTTTGGCCGAGTTAAGAAGTCTGAAACAAATGTATCAGACTTCTTTATTACGACCCAAGAGAAAAAGACCTTCCTGAGCCAAACAACCTAACCCTGTGACTACACCAGAGATACCACCCCTAGTGATATCTACTAGATCATTGACAGGAGCAAGTCCACAAGTAGGCCTTGGCCGTGGCAAAGGCTTAAGACAGTTAAAACGAATTGATTCTCGTTCCTGAGTTTGTTCTAAGGAAAAAAAACAAACACTCAACAGTCCTTTTCAGGGCTACCCAATACTCTCGAAAAGAGTGACTATTCATTTTGCCAAAATCAATTAAAACTCAAAATCCCTTCTTTAACCCTATGATGTACGTGTTGTGAGTGTATGAGTGTAGCTCCTTATTATTTCTAAATAATGAAAACCAAGAGACACTTACGTTTTTTTCAGTTTGGTCTATTCTGTTGCAATTTTTTACAATTCAATATCACAACATAACACAACACAACACTTTTAAAATAAGTTCATAGATTTCTTCTCTGTCTTTTTTCTTTCACTCTCTCTGTTTTTTCAATTTCTTCACTTTTACACTTTTTTCCTCTTCTTCTTCTTCTTCTTCCTCACATTTTTCTCGTCTTCTTTTCTTTTCTGTCTTCTCTTTCTGAACGTGTCGGGGTTCTTCTTTTGTCGAGGTCACCTCTGTTTCTTCTTCCTCCTCCTGCTCCTGTTGTTTCTTAGGGCACTCTGAAGACCAATGTCCTTTCTCTTGACAATGATAACAGGTATCTTGACTTTTGTTTCTTTTGACACTGGCCTTGCTTCTTTGACGGTCTGGACATTCTGTAGCCCAATGCCCCTTCTTTTGACAGATATAGCAAGTATCTTGACTTTTATCTCGAAAGGAAGGAGAGTAGTCCGTCGGCTTGTCTGAAGAAAACTTTCTTATCACACCTCGCAATGCTCTAATCAGAAGTTCGATCTGTGTGGGTTCTTCCATTGTGCTGGTCGGCTTGAGAGCGAAATGAATACTGAGAGGGAGTCACTAGCCCTTTATATATGCCCTGGTCTGACATAGATATATAGGGGTTCATGGTGTTTCACAGGTAGTCATTTGACTTTTGCCGTCAAGATGAAACGATCGCATCATTTCGAAAAGAAAGAAGAAGAAGAAAGTAAGAGGCAGAAACGTGATTTATCGCCTCGCACAGTAGCTGAAGTCTTGGCACAAATTCATGCCAGCGATTTTGAAGATGAGATGAGTGAACCAGAATCAAAGCCTAAAGAGTCTACACCAAATCAAAGTCCATTACCATCAGTAAACCCTGAAAAGTACTACCATATTCGGGAGACGGACAAACGCTCTTCCAGAAAATTTAGAACTACGGCCTACACGTACGCAGTGAAGTTTAAAGATTTCAAGTCTGACGTACCCTTGGAAAAAGCAGAAGGGTTCATCGCCGATGTGTGGGATTCTTTGTTAACCACACTAAAACGGCAATGTCAAGCCAAAGAAGACGATCGCTTGAGACTTTCTATTCATCACGACAATTTGAAGTCTCCTGTTTGGATCGAGTTTAGCAGTCCAACAGAATTGACACCTTCCAAAATCATGGACAAGATTCAACACGTACAACAATCCAACGACAAATTTCACATCACGGACGGAAAAGCGACACCGTACATGACCCACGTGTCTCTTCCCCAAGGGACAGGTAAAAAAAAGTTGATGTTGGTAGACAACTTGCGTAACCTCAAGCGTAGTCCCGTCCAAATTAACAATCCAAAAGACAAGATGTGTTTAGCCCGTGCCATCGTGGTGGGACAAACGTATGCCGACAAGAACGATACGGTAGAATGGAAAAGAGCCTGGAAAACTATTCAACAATCGGACCGAGCCAAACAACGAAAAGAAGCAGAACTCCTGTTACAGCAAGCGGGGTTAGCTAAAGACACACCCTGTGGCATACCTGAAATGCAAAAGTTGCAAGACGTCTTGGCTCCACGTTACACCTTGAAAGTTCACCCTCAAGAAGTGCGCGGACCTCTGTTGTTTCGAGGTCAAGATTTTAAAGACGGAAAATACATTCACGTCTATCATCACGATGAACATTTTGATGCCATTACCAGTATCACTGCATTCCTGTCATACAGTTATTACTGTGAGAAATGCGACTATGGCTATAACAATCGAGAGCAACACAAGCATTGTGGATCGAAATGCTCAGGATGTTTAGCTTCTGAACCCTGTCTGGACGAAGGACAAGAACGAGTGCATTGCTCTGCTTGTCAGCGCACGTTTGTCAGTCCTGCCTGTTACCAACAACACCTAAAGACGCAAGGTTCACAGCAGAAATGTGCTTGTCAGCTCTTGAGATTGTGCCCTACTTGTGGACAAGGCATACGTACCAACAGTGCCTAGGCGCACGTCTGTTCAGGAAAGAAGCGATGTCACATTTGTCGCCAAACCGTGGACTTGGAACACCAATGCTACATTCAAAAATACCATTCCAAACATGAAGAAGAAGATAAGGACCAGAAGAAGAAAGGGAATTTCATCTTTTTCGATTTCGAATGCATGCAAGAGACTGGCATTCACATTCCTAATTTCTGCGTGGCTCACCGAGCGTGCGCGAAGTGCATCCAAGAGCCTATCTTGACTCATTGCCCTTACTGCAGCAAGATTCCTGGAGGACGTGAAAAAATCTTTCGGGGATCGAACACACTGGCCGATTTTGCCCAATGGATCTTAAACCCCATCGACGAGACGTGGAGCCAAGAAGATATCGAACGTTACGGAGATTGTCATCGCCATGCCACGGTGATGGCTCACAATTTCTCGGGATACGATGGACAATTTCTGTTGAGATACTATACGGAACAAAGTACCCAACGTCCGAAAGTAACTTTGAACGGAGCCAAAATCATTTCCATGCAAGTGGGACAAGTACAGTTTAAAGATTCAATGAGTTACTTGGCTATGCCTTTGAGCCGCATGCCTAAAACGTTTGGCATGACAGAAATGGCCAAAGGCTATTTTCCACACTTTTTCAATACTGAAGCCAATCAACACGCCGTTCTACCCCATTTGCCTGAGGCTCACTACTACGACCCCGACAACATGCGTACCGAACAACGAGAAGCTTTCTACGCACGGTACCAGACTCACGCTTCGGACCCTTTTGACTTTCAAGAAGAAATGTTAAAATATTGTCGTTCCGACGTAGACATTTTACGTCGCTGCTGTGGAAAAATTCGAGAACTGTTCATGGAACACGGAGGGATCGATCCTTTGAAAGAAGCTTGTACCATTGCCAAAGCGTGTTCCTTAGTGTATCGTCAACGATTCATGCCCGAAAACACCCTAGCTGTCATCAGTCCTCAAACGACCAATTTTGTCAAACGTCAATACTCGGTCAAAGCCCTACGCTGGTTACATTATTTGTGTGAGAAGGAAGACAAATGGATCCAACACGCTCGCAACGGAGGAGGCGAAAAGACCATTGGAAGGTATTCAGTAGACGGCTGGGACTTAGAAAACCCCAAGATCGTGTACGAGTTTAACGGGTGCTTATTTCACGGATGTCCCATCTGCTACCCTCAACGTGACACTAAAAACCAGTTTTACAACGGACCATGGAAGACTTGTACCAGGCCACTTGTCAGCGACGCTTGAAGTTAGAAGAGCAAGGATACCAAGTAGTGGAAATGTGGGAACACGAGTACGATCAGCGATTAAAAACCGATCCCGAGTTTAAGCGCATCGTGGAAAGTTACAAGCTGGTGGACCCTCTTAACCCGCGGGACAGTTTGTACGGAGGACGGACGAATGCCACCTGTTTGCTGTACCAAGTCGACGAGGAGAAAGGAGAAGAAATCAAATACTTGGACGTGTGTTCTCTGTATCCGTACGTGTGCAAATATTGCCACTTTCCCGCAGGGCACCCACAATTGCTGACGGAACACATTGACGTGGACAATATTCGACAATACGAAGGATTGATCAAGTGTAAAGTCTTGCCTCCCACGAACTTGTACCATCCCCGTTTTACCACATCATTGCCAAGGAAAACTGATGTTTCCCTTGTGTCGTACTTGTGCTGAAACGTGCAACCAAGACCACCCTTGTCAGCACACTCAGGAAGAACGAGCCTTGACGGGAACGTGGGTCAGCGTGGAATTGTTTAAAGCTCTGGACTTGGGATACCAACTGTTAGAAGTGTACGAAATTTACCACTTTCCCAAGACAGAAAAATACCACAAGGGTGACGATTCTCAAAAAGGCATTTTTGCAGACTACGTGAATGCCTTTTTGAAACTGAAACAAGAAGCTAGCGGATACCCTTCCTGGGGTCACACTCCCGACGACCAA
>JAECUM010013930.1:0-92167 GCA_016617855.1 Megalonaias nervosa
GAAACAGTATAATCAAAAGACTTCGTAAAATGTTCATACTTCGCATGGACAACTCGACATACAAGAACTTACCAAAAAAAGAAGGGAAAAACATTGACCTAGATATGCGTGTATTAATGTCCATTCTGAATATACAGCAGCAGTGGGAAACAATGGACATGAATATTCAGTCACTTACAAATTAAGTTAATGGCTGTGATTAACTTCAACCCGAAAACGACAAGCTTTGGTCGTAAACAAAAACTAAATGAAATAGACAGATGTTTAACAATCAGTCCCATATCACTTGATCACCACATACTACTCGGCGCGATTTGAGAAGAACCACCTTGTATCAATTCCTGTCTGATTTCTACCATTCAAATGTGGAGCACTTCACTCGTAGAATAATAAGTAACCCATCTATTGAAAATTTAAAGGAATATCGGAATCGGGACAAACATTTATTTCCTTCATATTTTTACGTTTGTGTTTGGGTGCTTCAAGCCCAGAATACGCAACAGAACACCAGATGAAGTACTGCAGTAGTAGATAGTCGACATATGGAGATGTTGAATCAAATTAACACCTTCTGTTGGAATGTCAAAAATATACAGTTCTAAGATATTGTGTTATTTTCAAACTACCATATCGACTTATAATCATTACATCTTTATGTGGCAATTACTGATAAATTTAATGCACATATGTTTTTTGTTAGTGCAAAGCTTAATAAATTATCAAAACGTTTATCAGAACACCAGATGAAGTACTGCAGTAGTAGATAGTCGACATATGGAGATGTTGAATCAAATTAACACCTTCTGTTGGAATGTCAAAAATATACAGTTCTAAGATATTGTGTTATTTTCAAACTACCATATCGACTTATAATCATTACATCTTTATGTGGCAATTACTGATAAATTTAATGCACATATGTTTTTTGTTAGTGCAAAGCTTAATAAATTATCAAAACGTTTATCAGATTAATATATGTATCGCAACCACAGCTATTCTCAATATATAGCTCCCTGGACTTACTACATATACTTTATCACATATAGATAGTATATATATATATATATATATATATATATATATATATATATATATATATATATATATATATATATATATATATATATATATATATATATATATATATATATATATCGGTGGATATATTACTTGTTGGAGTTTCATTGCCAACTTTGAAACGCTTTGAATAAGCTTTGTACTAAATCTACACATATTGTAGTAATTTAAATTATTTGGGAAGATATTTTCTTTATTAGATAATGTTTACATTAGGGTACAGTTCTTTTCAAACGGCATCGTTAATGGTAATCATTGCGGCATTCAAAAATGTATTCTTAAAGGGATAAAAGAACTCATTGACACGGGCTACCATAATTTTATACGCTTTTTAGCTTCTTTTATGTACCATGAGTATCCAGAAGTTAGTACAATTCAAGGAAAAATATATTTGGACTAATGTCGACAGTTTTAATATTACAAAGGCCTTTACAATTTTGCATACTGTCTGGGTTAATGGGGTTTGGAACGGTATGAAAATATTAAAGGTCAAAATATCCGGAATATTCACGATGCGTCACCTTTCCCGCGACGCTGAGATGTTTATCACACTAATATTCAAAAGCGATAAAATAATTTTAAAAAATCATGATCGTGTTACCCTATTCGCCTTACATTGCAAAATTCTAGCAGCGGAGCGTAATCTTGAATCATAATGGCGTAATTGCACACTTTGTCTTTGATAGTTTCGTGCAATTAAGTACAAAGTTTATCTTACCTATACCAAAGGCACTTTAAGACAGTGTGCTATAGTCTCAGTCGATTAATTTGTATTAATCAAGTTGCAATGAAAATGATGACCGCTTGACCTTGGACAAAATAAATTAAATTATACATTTATTAAGTTCTCTTTTCTCAGCAATGTTTGACAAAAGAAACCAACTATATCTACATTACAATGGACAAAAGTTGAAATAATAAACGTGTGAAGTGATATGATACTAACCATCTAAGAAAAACCTGGTGATCTACTGTTTGAATTTTGTTTGATTTCTTGTATTGTTGAAATATGAATTTATATACCAACAAGAAAGTTGTGGAAGTCGTGTATGGAATGTGAGAAAGTCAAACGTCCATTGTGTTTTGTAACCAATGTTTGACCCTAAGCAACTTTTATTAACTCTCTCTCTCTCTCTCTCTCTCTCTCTGGTTTTATTGCTTCTATGGAGACAAAACATAATGCCAAGACAAAAATAGTATTGCAAGTACCTCTTCTTTTTCTACTTCTTACTTATATTTTGTGTGTTATTTTACCTCTTCTCCTCATGATCGCTATTGTATCTTCTCTTCACGTTCGTCTTTGTCCGTCCTCTGCCCTCTCACTTACCACTATAAATGCACCTTCCACTTCTCATACTTCCAGACCATTTCTACAACAAATGCCACACCTACAATGGTCGCTAATACTACTGCAAGAACCTCTCGTCCGACTCCTTCTCTTCCCCTCCTCCTCCTCCACCTGCCTCTACTACTACTTGTACAACTGTCATAACTTCGGCAGCTGCTACCCTGTCATATCTAATTACGACTTCTGTGGCATTGTACTTTTTATTGGCTGATTAGTTCCCAAGAAAATGAACGCTATCTTTGTCATTTTTTTCGTGGACGACGTTTAAAAATTTGCACCCACATACATACATACATACATACATACATACATACATACATGCCCACATACATACATACATACATACATACATACATACATACATACATACATACATACATACATGTACATACATAGATACATACATACATACATCCACGTTTATCATAGCTATTCTTCTCGAATTTTAGCTTAGATCAAGTTAGTTTGTATATTTATTTTTGCTTGAAAATCGCCATTATTAAAGGTAAATCAATAGGCTTTTAGCCAAATTACATTTTTTTGAAATTTTAGTTTGTTTTCCTGGTGGTGTTTTGGATACAAAGCTTCTACGATATAATATACATATGGTTTTAGTTCATTTGTCATTGAAAACAGAACAATGTAGGTTAAAGATAGGAAAAATAGTTGTTCAACAACGGTTGTAGATATAAAGGGACATAACTCGAGCAAAACACCAGTAGTCTCGTATGCCCATGACATGATTATTGCTCTTACTTGCGGGAATTTCCGCTATTATATTTTGGAATTTCCCGTCCGCAATGGTCTGTATTTTTTTTTTCTTAGATAACGGACGCGTACAATGTACACTTGATACTATGTACGAGATCAATATATGCGTGATTATCGAAGACTCGTTGAATATCAAGATGGGATTGAATCAGTGCCTATGTGAACTTTCGACAATTTAACCGTCGGGGTGTGGTGGAGAGATCAAATAATACTATCGGAGGAAATGTATCAATATCAGCTGGCATGTGGGGGAGAATCAAACAGAATAGAAATCACTGCGTGATATCAGCTTAGTTACTGACCATGAAGTATGTAAATGAAAAGATCATATAACAGTGCTTTGTTCTGTGTATATAGAATATGACGAGTTTATGGTATAAACAATTGCCATTTATAATACCTAAACAATTGCCATTTATAATACCATCGCGTTGAAAGAATATCATGCAAATTTGGAAAAAAATGTGTGAAAAAGGACGATTTAAAAGAAAATTATTTAATACGTTTCAAACGTTTTAGAACAGTAATTGAGGTTGTAGGGTGTACTTTTTAGTCTGGATATTTTTAAAATAACTTGTCTTTGGAAACAATGTCAAGATAGAACAAAATTGCGTTGTTTACTCAGTCTGTTTTATTTCAGTGAACATAATGTGTTTGATATTTATAGAAATGTTAATCTAGACACATGCTTGCATGTATTAAATATAATTTCTTCCTTTAGAAACACCTATGAAGCACATGTCATATAGTGAAAACGACAAGTTAAAAACAAATTCAGAGAAACATATACTGTTCATTGTTACCACCGTAGTCGGCTCTTAAATCCAAGGATCTGCATTGCATTGCAATGGGATGGTAGCCAATACGTACGAAGTGAAATCTCTCTCTCTCTCTCTCTCTCTCTCTCTCTCTCTCTCTCTCTCTCCGAATGCACTGGACGAAAAAGATCGTGTTTGTCAGAGTAATAATAAACATGAAAGAAAAACTGACACACGACTATTCAAAACTGGTGTGAATCCATTATGTTTGCTGTAGATATTTACATAGACGATGCAATTAAATAACAAAATTAAACTAGCAAAGTTGACCGTTGGCACTTGTTAAGCTGCATTCTGATACAACGCTCGCAAGACAGAAATGGCTAGAAGAATGGACTCCAATTGATGACGCAATTAAGTAGATTGTGTAGTTTTTTATATGTACCGTAATATTGGACGATCGTCATGCGCCAACAGAGCAGGGTCTATATTGCTTTTTCAGCTGATTACTCCTAATAAACTGTATAGTCCCCGATCTGATTTCACTTTATGCCACGGCAAATATAGGTCAGTATATTTTGAAGTTGTACTTTACCTATAAGCACGTATATACGGTAAGTAAATTTGCATATCATAAAATCTTAATAACATTGCAAATTGACATTAAAAGACATTTTTGTCTTCTTTTTACCAGGTTATTAACAATTTAAGTACGAACATTTTAAATGCGTCATGGCAATTTGGTTCGTTCCGTTTGTGCATTGTTTTGGGCTAATAAAACGAAAAGAATGGGCACTGGGACCATTATGCCGAATACAATGTATATGTATGCGCTATACGTTTTTAAAAAAAAAAAAAAATTATATAAATGTTTATTTCAGCACTTAAGAAACCAAATTGATGTTTAGATTTGACATATAAAAACTTAATGAAGTTTTAGTTTTAAAAGAAAGAAAGAAAGAACAAACATAACACATAATTACTGTACATAGGCGCCTAACTCCAGACTGTACAGACTCTGGTCTGTCGTTGCATAGTGCGCCGGGAGATCTGGATCTGTGCAGCTTGTTAGCAGTTATCAGTAGAACAAACAACATACATTCTGATCTGCCGGCATATAAAGTGATTGTGTTGTTGGTAGTTTGACTCAACTAATAAGTTAGTAGATACGGTATGTACTGTCTGTGTACATTTTAAAATATGTAGCAGAATAAGCACCTTTTATATTTTATATTGGGTAATGCCACGTGTTAGTGAATATTCAGCTGTTGTAGGATATATTCACTGTTGCTTGATATATTAGTGTGTGATTATATTCACCTTTGTGTGATACATTCACTGGTGTGTGATAATATTCAATGGTATGTAATATATTCACTGGTGTGTAATATTTTCACTATTGTGTGAAATATTCACTGTTATGTGATATATTCACTGGTCTTCCAACTGCTAGTCATGTTAGAATATGCAAAGACGACGTAAGAACAAAACTGACTATATAGTAGTACCTGTAATATATGCATTGCATAACTTTGATCAAGCGTTGCACGTGAGGAATTTCCAGAACTATGAGCACAATCTAAGTCGAGGTTTTGGAAACACCGTGAAAATAGAAGCAAAGCCAGAAGTATTTTACATAAGTTATTCCTTGATTCTCCACGTCGTACAAGATAAGTATATGCATATGAAAAATTATTTTCCAACAAATTACCGTCCATGCTGTTCCCCCTCTCCTAATATAGACGGCAAAAGCAGTAAATTTACGACGGGATTTATTTAGGAGCATAGTTCAATCATTACATTATGTAATCCTGTAAAATTCTTTGTTTTCAAGAAGAACCAAAGTCGTGACATTGTGACCAATCGAAAAATATGCAAGTAACATTTCCCATATATGCGGTATCTTGTCCCACCAAGTCACATTATCATGACACCAGGCCCTACCAGTCCTAACACTAACCTTTTAATGCTGAGTGCCAAGTGAGGCAGCTGCTTGTACCATTTTTATAAGTCTTTGGTATGATTCGGCCGGGGTTCGAATCCGCGACCTCTCGCATCCGAGGTTGAAGCTCTAACTACGTAGACCACCGGAGAGGTTATCAAATTTGCAAGAGCCAAGGCAGAATGGATGGAATGGGTCACAAAAATCCTTGGGACGTTTCTTATTATAACATTTATAGATACAGAACACCTATATGAAAATATGAGGTGAGCCAACATTCTTGGTTTTTCATTGCTTGTGTTTCTTACGGCCTCCACTGTCCTTGTCTTTATCTGTCTCTCGTTAGTAGTGAGTGGGGACGATAGGGCCTCACGTAGACTTCTATGTTAAATTTGGTCGTTTGGAATATAGCCTCAAAATTTATAGCCTCATGTAGACTTCTATGTTCTATGTTAAATTGAGGGGGTTGCCTCAAAATAGAAAATGGAACAGAGTGGGACTGTTTAGCCTCAAGGAAAAATGGAACAGGGGTGACCTCACGGTATTGGACACTGGCAACAATGTTGCAAGTGGCTGACCTCAATCGGGCGGAACAGTGAATACGCGTTACTCTAGGGACAATAGAAACAGGGTTAGAGACAGAGACATAGGCAAACAAACAAACAAACAAATACACAAATAGAGCAAACTGAGAATAGATATCTTTTCGAGGCAATGGAGTGGCCCTGAAAAGGGCCGTTTAGCTTTCTTCTATTTTGTCTCCTCTCTTCATTTTCCCCACCACCACCTTATTTTCTCCATTGCATTCTTCTTTTTATTCTCCTTTTCATCCTCATCTTCTTCCTTCTCCTCTTTTTTCCTTTTCTCATTCTCCTCTTCTTTTTCCAGCTTAGCATTGTAAGCTCTGATTTGTTCCTTTTCCTTCTCATTTTCCTTTTCTTCTTTTTCCTGTTTGATTAGTTCCTTTAATATTTCTTTCCCATTCTTCAAATTATTTATCTCCATATTCAACCTGTGCGGGCTGTAAGCCCCATACTGCATCCTAACCTACATTTCATCCACCATGCCTATGGTATCCAACACCTCTTGCAGTTTTATTATGTTCTCCATATGGATTAAAGCCATTGTTTATTCAATGTTGAATGGCGCGAATTGATTGATTTTTTTTTTATTAAAGTCGTGTTCGCCCATAAGGGCATGCACGGCAGGCTGTTTAATTGTTCGTGGAGGAAGGAATAAGTGCCACATCCCCCACGCATTTATGCACTCAAAGAGTGCTTATTACTTTAGCCCATACAGGTCGTGAGACAAAAAGTCCCAAGCGACCTGGATGTAAGACTATCATGAGTGGGAATTGATCCAACACACACTCATGTTAGAGATAGTGTCTACTGTCAAGACGCTTCGAGGGAAAAACCCAATTTATAGCACCACCCCGGTTCCGAGATTACTCGCACGTCAGGGCACCTGATAGTTTAGACTGTTGGAAATTGTTCCACATCCCGTCGTAGTACGAATGTCTGAGTGAGGCAGGGAGGCAAGGGACCCGGCAGAAGGCGCAGGCGCAACTGAGCACTTGAAACTCCAGTGCGTACTTTATAAATCAAATTAAGTCCAGTTGATTCTAATGGACAAATTAAAAACTACCAATAATGCGTATTCCACCTGTGCAATTATCCAAATCAACTAAGTCAAAAAATTTCATTAAATGATTAATATAGTAAGTTAGAATTTTGTGTACAGAGTGTACTTCATTTTCCAAAATAAAACCTATCAGTTAAGTCTAAATGACTCATTATTTTTTTGTGTCACACAATGTTAAAACCAGTATGAAATTTTGATGGCGGTATAAAATGGATCAAATCAGGTTTTAAATATATAGGTATTTTCGAAAAGGTATTCCAATAACCAAAATGGAACCCTTATGGCAATTGATTGATTGATTCTTTGCATTAAGGTGGCGTGCGCACAGTTGTGCATGTGCCACTGGTTAATTCCTGCACCGCAGGATGTTAATTATTCCTGGGGAAAGGAATCAGAGCCACATCCCCCAGGTGTTAATGCACTCAAAGAGTGGTTAATGTAGCCGTCAGGTCGCGGAACAGTAAGTTCCAAGCTACCTGAATGATAGGCTTTCATGAGTGGGAATAGATCCAACACACACTCATGGTTTAGTCTGTCTCTACCATATTAAGTGGATGAGTGGGAGTAGTACCGTCACACACTCATGTATATCGTTGACTAGAGAATTTTGGTTGGTAAGGTATTAATGTGCGCATTGCACGCTGTTAATTTTTGTTGTCCGATAGAGGAAAGGGAGGACGTAGGCTAGGCAGGAAGGCACCAATCCGCAGGACGATGCCCGGTGACTCCAGGGTGTTGGCCTAAAGATTTCCATCGTGCACGGATTTAGAATTTTGAAGAACGTACTCTGTGCTGTTTTTGTTATTGTTTGAGTTGTTACGGAATAGGTACCTCAGGTGACAGCCATTTGTGTATTGTTAATTTAAATTTTGTCACCTTGTGTGACTGGCCCTGATGGTCATGGGCTTAGGCCACCTTATATGTGTTATTGTTTTGGGGTCTTACAAAGCATACTTTATTACTTTTGGAGCCTATCGGTCTTGGGGTATGTCAACCTGTAATTATTTGGGACCGAATATATACGTAAATTAGATTTTTGCCGCCTTGTGCAGCGGGGCCTGATGGTCATTGGGCTTTTTGACCACCTTATATAAGGCTATTTGGGGCCCTAATGTTTTCTAATCTAGGTTTATGTAGTCGCCTTGTGTGGCGGGCCTTGATGGTCCTGGGTGTTCGGACCACCTTATAATAATATTAAGGTTTTGGGATCTTAACAATTCATAGTGAGGTGGCTGTCATCTTTTGGTTGAGAGGTGTTAGAATGGTAGGATTAAGAGATGTAATTGGATTGCAGGTTAATTGAGAGAAAGCAGGAGAATGAAGGGGAGGTAGAGATATTTTTTTATTAATTAATAATTGAGTGGATTTGTTTGTTATAGCCGTTATTGTGGTGTTTTTAATTTGCAGTTAAATGGAGTCAACTATGGGGAAGACGGATATCTTTGCTGAGTAATCAGGTCCCAGTTGTGACGTAAAAGACACCCGTCCCCCAGGTTGTTCCACTATTTTACTCTGATTGATGCCTGACAGGGAAGGTTTGGAGAGTGTTTAAATTTTTCCATTAGTTTATTTATGGGGTCTTATATTTTATTTGTTAGTCCTGATTCATTTTTTTATAACAATAATTGAGTGAATTTGTTTGTTGTATCCGTTAATGTGATGTTTTTAATTTTTAATTAGATGGAGTCAACTTTGGGGAAGACGGATATCTTTGCTGAGTAATCAGGTCCCAGTGTGACGTAAAAGACACACGTCCCCCCAGGTTGTACCACTATTTGACTCTGATTGAAGCCTGACAGGGTAGGTTGGGAGAGTGTTACATTTTTCCTTTAGTTTATTTGGGGGGTCTTTAATTTTATTTGTTAGCCCTGACTCATTTTTATATAACAAATTTGAGTGAATTTGTTTGTTGTAACCGTTATTGTGGTGTTTTTAATTTTTAATTAGATGGAGTCAACTCTGGGGAAGACGGATATCTTTGCTGAGTAACCAAGTCCCAGTGTGACGTAAAAGACACCCGTCTCCCAGGTTGTTCCACTATTTTACTATGCTTGAGGCCTGACAGGGTAGGTTGGGAAGGTGTTAAATTTTTTCTTGAAGCCCGGTTTCGTTTAGGAAGTTTAAGATGTTTCGGTAAGTTGTATTTAGGTTAGGGTTGTTAATGTCTAGGATTTCCGGGTATGTTGTTGGGGATCCAATTTCTTTTTGAGCTGTTTGGAATTTAGTTCTAGCCAACTGATGTTTAGAGCAACTATTGAATATATGATGGAGATCCTCTATTGTGTGGCAGTGGTAGCAGTTAATGTTTGAGGATTGGGGCCCTAAGTGCTTACCAAAGCTGCCAGCTAGTTTTGTTTTTCCCGTTAAAATGCGGTTAATAATTATTTTTGGTCCGAGCTGCTAACTTTAGGTGGTTTAATGGACCTGTTAATTTCTTTTAGGGTCGAGTGTAACTTTCTATCTTTGGGGGTAGTATTCCAGTGTTCCTGCCACTTTTTGTTGATGTAGATTTTAGCCAAATTTTGGGCTTCTGGGATGCTATATTTTAGTGGGGAAGGGTTTTGGTCTTCCAGTTTACTTTTGGCGACTTTGTCAGCTTGTTCATTACCAGGGATTCCTATATGCAATGGTATCCACATAAATTCTACGATCTATTTTTTAGTGGATAGTTCTTTAAGTAGGTGACAAGTCTTGGCAAGGAATTTAGTGTTCTGGGTTCTTATTGATGTAATTACACTAAGAGAGTAGCTGATGATTACTGATTTTTGGAAGTTGTTGTCTTTAATCCAGTTTAATGATTCAATGATAGCGCAGAATTCTGTTGTAAATATAGAGCAGTGGTCTGGTAACCTGGTTCCCATTTGAATGTTATATTCTGGGATTACCACTGCAGTTGCTGTTCTGGGTGGCTCAGGTGTTTTGGATCCATCAGTGTATATTTTAACGAAACTAGAGTAGGTGTCAAGTATCTCCACTGCAATGATGGTTTTTAGTTTTAGCTCTTGTTACATTTTATTTCCATATTCAGTGGCTTTGGTGTTAATCCTTAGTTTAGAGTTTATCCAAGGGGCTTGATCAGGGGGTTTTGTGTATTCCTCCTGTTGGTCCAAAATTGGCAAATTTTGCCTCAGTTCTAAAATTCGTTTTCCACCTGGTATGTTTGGAACTAGTTTGCCACTAAACGTTTTGTCACATCTGCGAATGGCAATTTTCGTGGGATGCATATTTGGTTGGTCAGTTAGCCGAATTGAATATCTGAGGAGCATTTCTTGTTTCCTCAGCCTCAGTGGCACCTCTCCAGTGAGAACTTGGAGTTCGTCTAATGAGGCTGAGGGTAAGGTGCCAGTGCAGACAATCAGTGCTTTCCTTTGCATAGCATCCAATTTTTTCAGTTCTGAATGCTTTGCTGAGTTGTCGACTTGACAACTATAGTCTAGTTTCGATCTTACAAGTGCTCTATAAATAGTTAGTATTGTTTCTTGGTTGGATCCCCATGTGGTCCCTTTAATTTCCTAAGTAAATTTAGATCTTTATTGCAATTTGTAATTAGGTGCTCAGTGTGCTGTTTCCAGTCAAGGTGGCTATCAAAGTACATGCCTAGGAATTTTACCACCTTAGCGTAGTTGATGATTTGGTTTTGTAGGTAGAGTTTAGGGTAAATAAGTTGGTTATTACGTTTAAGGGTGAAAATGATTGCTACTGTTTTTTCATGTCAGATCTTAAACCCTCATTTATCTGCCCATCTCCCAATATTATCTAAACTTTGCTGGATTTCTGTGACTACTTGGTTACTAGCGGGGTTTCCTGATCTCCAGATACTGCTATCATCAGCAAATTGGGAGATGTTTCCTTTTTTGATGTGAGGTTATGATCCAGGTCGTTGATCATGATGTTATAAAGTGTAGGGCTGAGTACGCTCCCTTGTGGGTGCCATTTTCTAGGGAGTACTCTTCCGAAATAGGTGTTCCCTACTTTGATGATAATTTTCCGACCTGTAAGGAAGTTTTCAATCCAGTTGAACATGCGTCCAGTAATTCCGAAGTGGTTTAGTTTAGCAATCAATCCTTTTGTCCAGACAAGTCAAATGCTTTTTCTAGGTCTAGGAAAACAGCTATAAGGTTTCTATCTGACTTCCTTTTTGAGTTGAATGCTAGTTTTATGTCCGCTTCTAATCTTAATAGTTGATCAGTGGTGGATCGCTTGTTACGAAAGCCACATTGATTTTCCGATAGTAGGTTGTTACTTTCAAGACGGTGTTTTAATCTGTTGGCCAATATTGTCCCCGTGAGTTTACAGATGTTATTAGTGAGGGAGATGGGTCGGTACGAATTTATATTGTTAGGGTCTTTGCCGGGTTTGGGGATCGGTACGACTATGGCTTGTTTCCAATTATCAGGTAGTTTCCCGTTATTCCAGATTTTATGAAGTAGTTTTATGATAACTGAGGTTATGTTGTCAGGGAGGTTTTTATGTATGACATAGCCAATTTGGTCTTTCCCGGGGGAGGTTTCTTACTTCGTCCCTAATGCTAGCTCCCATTCATAGAAGGTGATTTCACTATTTAAATTTGCCTCCTTGGTTCCTAGGTCTTTAAAGAGATGATTGAATGTATTTTCCACTTTATCCCGGTGTTCTTGGAACTTTTTGGTATGATTTGAATTGCTGCTCATGTGAGAGAAGTGACTGGCAAGCATATTAGTTTTCTCTTGGTTAATGTTTGCACCTTTTATTTTAGTGGTTAGGTTAACTGTTTTCCCCCGGATTGATTTTATTTTATCCCAGACTTGTTTAGAGTTTGATTTAATATTTAATTTAGAGCAGAAATATTGCCAGAATTGTTCTTTTGCTTGTTTTATGGTTTGTTTAAGATTCTTTTCTCGGTCTTTATATTGTCGGAAATCTAAAGAGTTTCCCGTGTGTCTGAACTTATTCAGAGCTTTTTTCTTTTCCTTGTGCGCTTTTTTACATTGATCGTTCCACCAAGGCGCTTTAGTTTGTGATTTACTGGTTTTAGGTATACTTAATTTGGCCGCTTCTTGTATGGTATTAATGATGTTGTCATGGAAGGTGTTTATATTGGTGTTTTCTAATTCCTTGGTATTTATGTCAGCTAGGATGTTTCTAAATTTATCCCAGTCAGCTTTATCATATCTCCACCTAGGTGGGATTTCAATGGGGTTGTGTTGGACTGTCATCTGGAGGGAGATGATAATGGGGAAATGGTCACTACCTAATGTGTTTTCTTGATCCACGCACCAATTAGTTATCTGCGCTAGTTTGGGTGTGCTTATAGTTAGGTCAATTGCTGAGAGTGTGCCATCCTCAGGATCTAGCCTAGTTTTTGATCCATCATTGAGGATGGTCAGGTTGGATTCAGCCGTCCATGCTTCTACCAGCCTGCCTCTATTATCCCTCCTACTTCCTCCCCATAGTTCATTGTGCGCATTGAAATCCCCACAGATGATTAAGTTATGTTTGATTTTGGGAGATTTGACGGTATGTATTAATGTTAATTGGATTATTATTGCCTCCTGGATCGTGGATGTTAACTATTTGTATGTTGGTTGACCCAATGTTGACTAGGATATTTTGCATTTCGAATGTCTGGCTGATGTCAATTGCAAATGGAACTGTTATCGTTTCGGTGTAGAGTAAGGTATCAAGTAGAAAGGTTGAGAGTCCTCCTCCCTTTTTCCCATTAGAGTGATTTTTGAATATACCTGGGGAGTACCCTGGGATTTTAGGTAAATACTTTGGATTTTCCGGTAAGTGTGTTTCCTGGAGGCAGATTATATCCGGTTTTTGTGTTGATTGGTTGATTTTAAGTATTAATCCTGGGAGGTTGTTAATTATTCCCCTGCAGTTCCATTGCCAAATTGTCATGTCCTTTTGGTTGTGCATGTGGTAACTTAATGATTTTATTGGGAACTGGAGTAACTTGAGGTTTTTACTTAACTGTGTTTTGTTAGAATTTTATTTAAGTTTGTAATTATGTTTTCTATTGTCGGTAGATTTGCGGTGTTAATTATGGCTATTTCTGTTAGTAGTTCCTGTAACACCGGCCATGTTTTGGATATTATTTTAGGGGGTAGTTGTATTTCCAGCGTTAGTTGTGTTGGTAAAGTTTTGATTTTTAGTCTCCTGAGTTGATTCTGGTTGCGTGGCTTTTGTATTTGGGTATAGTTTTAGGTTCATTTTTGTTACTGGGGGGGTTTTTTTGGTGGTGGGGGGGGATTTCTTTCTTTTGAGCTGTCTTGGTTGATTTTGGTTTGTTGGGGCTTTCCAGTATTGGATTGCTGAGTTTTGTTTTAGTTTTGTTCACTATTTCTTTTGCTACTTTGTAAGTTAATTGCTTAGAGTTCATGAGCTCTATTACTTGTTTTTCTTTGATTGTATAGGTGCATTCGGTTGCCCTGGGATGGTGTGGTTCCCGGCAGTTAGGGCATTTAACAGATTGTTTGTTACATGGACCCCTGTGGTTTCCCCCACAGTGTTCGCATCTTGGCTTATGGCAACATTTGAGGGCATAGTGCCCCCCAATGTTGGTATTTGTTGGTTCTTGTTTGTGGTATACCTCATAGGGGCCTAACCTAATCAGGGATGAGAGAGGTGCTGTTGATTCAATTACAGCCTTTGTTGTTGTTTGCCCTTTGCGATTCTTGATTCTGTTGGCTTTCTCTATGTTTGTTCCATTCTCTTTAAGTTTTCTTGTAAGAGTTTGGTCGTTCATGTCCTTGCTGTGTCCTTTTAGTGTTAACACTGCTTTAAAATTTGTTGTTTGTGGAGGTTTGGTGGGATCCTTACTGGTTTTGCTTTTGGGTTCAATTGTTGGTTTTGGAGCGGTTTTGGATTGAGGGGGGTGGTTTATTAATTTTCTGTTAGATTGTGTTGTGCCTCTCTACTTTAATCTTAATGTGACCTATACTTTCAATTTGTAAGTATTTCTCTACCTGGCTCAGAGTGCTACATTGGATGATTAAATAGTTTGTATTTGGTCTTATTAATTTGAATTGCCCTTGGTGCACTCTGAGCAGGGCTCCTGTTATGCCTTATGGCAATAGATTCGGATTATAGTCGCGTATGCACTCAGTGCTTCTGCGACTGGTTGTGGCCCTAGGCTGGGCGACGGTCCCCTTAAGGGGGCGCTTGGCCCTAGGCTGGGTCTTTCCGGTGCCGTGTTATTCAGGGTATGAGCATGGTGCCATCATATCCCCTAAATAAAGTGGACGTACCTACATCGCTCCCAAACCGCATACCCACCACCAGGTCTCCCACCGCGGCCGCAACCCCCACCCCACCGGCCACCAAAGATCAAGTCCACCCTGCTTTATCTCAGCCGGGCAGACTTCGATCGAATTGTGCCCAGTTATATCTATGGGTGTCCCTATACCAACTTTGTGTGAGCCACCTGAGCAATTGACCGAATATTGCAGAGTTGTGAATTTAGAATATAATGTTGTGTTGGAATTTCGCGTACTTAGCGTAAATTTTCCCAATCAGCTGGATGAGAGCCATCCGTTACAATTTTATCACCGCTTAGTTAATGTTAGGTTGTAGGTTTTGAGCTGCCGTCCAAAAGGATCACGATTGAATTTTTGGTCTTCAAGAGCCAAACCGAAGACTTTAGTTGTATTTTGTGGGACAGCAGGCAGAGCCGCCTGGACTGTCCCTTGCCTTTGAGCTTGTCCGTGTCCGGGGGGGGTATGGGACAGCGGGGGGGGGTGTACTGGACTGTCCCTTACCTTTGATTCGATACAAGCACCGGGGTTTGTGGGGTAGCAGGTAGAGCTTCCTGGACTACCCCTTGCTTTGATGTTTGTCTGGCAAATTTGGCTGAATAGTTGTTTACATCTTTTCTGTGTGGGCAATCTGGTTAGTTATATCTTTTCTGTGTGGCAAATTGTAGATTTCGGAAGTTATTAACATCTTTCCTCTGCTCCTTCTTCTCTCTCTTGGATATTACTCCTGATCTTCTCTATTTTAAGTCTTCTTTATTTTTGCTTCATCTTGTTATCTGTATTCTTTATTTTCTTTCTTGGGTTGGTTTCTTCATTATTTCCTGCGACCTTTAATGCCGCTCCTTTTTCTTCGTTGCTGTTAATCCTTCCTTTTTCATGGTGTTTGTTCTGTCTAGTAGTGTCCGTCAGTGTGTTAGTGATGTTGGTAAATTAGTGTAGCTTAAAGTATAGTCAATTTACCGTTCAGATTTGACCGTATACCTTATGGAAATGATTCGGATTATAGTCGCGTATGCACTCAGTGCTTCTGCGACTGGTTGTGGCCCTAGGCTGGGCGGCGGTCCCCTTAAGGGGGCGCTTGGCCCTAGGCTGAGCTTTTCCTGTGCCGTGTTATTCGGGGTATGAGCATGGTGCCATCATATCCCCTAAATAAAGTGGACGTACCTACATCGTTCCCAAACCGCAGACCCACCACCAGGTCTCCCACCGCGGCCGCAACCCCCACCCCACCCGCCTCCAAAGATCAAGTCCACCCTGCTTTATCTCAGCCGGGCAGACTTCGATCGAATTGTGCCCAGTTATACCTATGGGTGTCCCTATACCAACTTTGTGTGAGCCACCTGAGCAATTGACCGAATATTGCAGAGTTGTGAATTTAGAATATAATGTTGTGTTGGAATTTCGCGTACTTAGCGTACTTATATGTTTCTAAATTTTCCCAATCAGCTGGATGTGGGCCATCCGTTACAATTTTATTACCGCTTAGTTAATGTTAGGTTGTGATTTTTGAGCTGCCGTCCAAAAGGATCACGATTGAATTTTTGGTCTTCAAGACAATGATGAACGCTACGATTTATGTGTCTGAAGCACGGACGTGAAGGAAAACATCACCTCTTACCAACTACCCATATCACCTATCAAACAATCCCTAGAGATGAGAGTGCTAACCTATAAAATATTTGTGTACAAAACCATTATACTTTCTATCAATATATAGTTGGAGAAGGAAATTTTTTTATCTACAAAACCCACATTACCTACAGTCACATCAGCAAAGGAGTTGGTGTTTATAGTGACACTACTCCATATGCACACAAAAGAAACACTCATGAGTATAGGGACAAGGGGTTTGTTAAGGGAAAGACACACACAAAGAAACGTACACACACACACACACACACACACACACACACACACACACACACACTGATATGTTTTGGCAACTTGATCAGTCTCTCTTTTCTAGAGACACGGTTAGCCCTGAGAAGGGCTGTTTTTAATAACTCCAAATACACCTGGTTAATACCTGCGCCTTCCAGGCCGGGCACCACACACGCAACGTCGGCTCCAATCCTGCTCCCAATCGATACGTCTAGTTGGGGGCACAGAGGGGGGTTGAGGTCTCCTTATCTCCTGCCGACGCTACGGCTCCCACTTTTGCCGAAGCCTCTCCAACTCCTCCTCCCAGTTTTCCATCTGGGGGACAGCGGCTCTTTGTACTGGTGGTAGTGGCTGTGGCTGTGGCTGACGTGGTGACGTTGGCGTCTTCACCTCGGGCTTCACCTCACACAGACGCCTAAATATGAGGCGAGGCAGGATCATTTTTTTCTTCTTTTCCTTTTCCTCTTCTTTCTTTTTCTCCTCCTCTTCTTCTTCAATCCTAACTGCTTCTGCTATGGCCTCCAAGGCCAGTTCGTCCAGGATGCGCCTGGCATACTCCAGGTGCATTTGGAGTTCAAAAAGTTTGCTTATTCTTCTCATTTTCTTTTTACGTTGTCTCGTTGACGATGGGTAGCCAGACTGACGAACGCTCCGTTTTATATGTCTGAAGCACGGACGTGAAGGAAAACATCCCCTTATACCAAAACTAACAATACCCAATTTACCATCAATAACATGGAACGCGCGGACCTAAAAGAAACACTCACGGTCACTTTTTTCACCTTCAAACACACTTTGTGACCACTCCTACATTTAAAAAACACAGAGACTATCTTACAAGTCAGGGATGTGAATCATTCATTTTCATTGATTCATTCATTTCAAACTGTGGACAGCGAGTTGGCAGGACCGGCGTACCAGGAGCGGAATGAAAAGGTGTAAGCGGGAAGCAGATACCACGTGCTGCACATGGGACCAGTTAAGAAACAAAGAAAGAGCGGTCAAATACATGTTGTTAGGCGCTGCTGGAGTCGAACAACCCCTCATCGATTCTTGTATGGAAAAACCTTAGCTGCATTGACGAATGACGTGGCACCATAGGGATTTGAATGGGAAGGCAATGATGCGAGGCGGCCGCCGGAAACGGGAGGACAAGCCAGCGTGGGATTGCCACCAGACAACAAATATGTGAGCCATTCATATACCGCTACCGCTGCAGCAGACCAGCCGAAGAACTCGGTATGAAAAGACCGAACTGCCTATCGATTTTGCCTGAGTGAACGTTTATGGTTTTCATTTTGGCTTGAAAACCGTTTTTGATTATATCTCTTTGTTGTAGCTAAAATTTGATCCTTTTGTTTCCACCATCAAAAATCTTACTATGTTTATCAAGCGTGATACAAAATACATGAGTCGTTCTGACTTAGCTGATTGGTATTTTCTAGAAATATTTACGTACACTCTGTACACTGAAATTACAACTTTGAATTAAATTTTAATGAAATTTAGTAACTTATTTAATTTGATTAATTGCACAGGTGGCTCACACATTATTGGATTATTTTATATGTCCATTAGTACAACTGGACTGAATTTGAAATAAGTACGGACGAGCGTTCTGGGGCGTACACGACATCCACGGCTTCACATCGCACCGGCTGCCGAGATACTTTCCTCCTTTTCCTCACACGGATTCTCGTACATGGACGGAGATGTGGGACGATTTCCACCCGTCTAAATTCAGGTGTCCCGTGTGACGTCATAGTCGCCGACCAATCGCGACTGGCGTCAGTTATTGCTTTGGTAGACACCTGATATCGCTGTTATTACAGGCTGAAATTTCTGGAGTGCGTGGGTCTATTCCCACTCAAGATAGCTTCAGAGAGCTAGCTGGTGCTGTTGCTGCGGATTGGCACGACGGAGCGGGTAAAACACGCCACAAATGCGGACTGAAGACCCACACGTGGAAGAAGAAAAATGGTCCGGTGAGACGAGCGTGCCAACGAGACACCTCTTATAATGAGGAGTGTGCTCTTGCAGTTTAAAGTTCTAATGAACTTTACTCTCCAGCATTCAAGTCAATTCACCAGCTAGTGTACTCAATCAGGTCGTTTGGGACTTAATTGACCCACGACTTAATTAATCAGCACAAATGCCTTGGGGATAAGGCACTAATTCATTCGCCCAGGATTAATTAAACAGCCTGCTGTGCAGGCACTAAACAGTGGCTCATGTCCAAATGGGCGAAAGCCACTATAATTTAATTAGTCCGTCAGTCAGGGAAATTAAGTGTTTATAGGCACACCTCTATTTTTTAACTTACAAACACACAAAGACAGACAAATATTTTGGCAATTTCTAGATTGTTGGGAGTAGCCCTGAAAAGGGCTGGGTTTTTTTTGTTGGGGAGTTATGGCAATCTCCTATCGTCTAAGATTGCTTCCCCGTCTGGCTGCATGCTTTGCCACAGGACAGGGTCTGCTTCTGCGCAAGGAGAAGGAGAACTCTTTCGTGTCCACACGGCAGTCCACAAAACCTCTGTCTGGCTCCTGCTGTTGTTATTCCTGCTGTTGATGCTCTTTCTATTTCTGAAGTCCACACTTCTCTGTCCATTCTTCTTGCTCCTTCTTGATTTCGTCTCTAAACACCTCTTCTGTCAGGTCTTGGGCTACTTGCAGCATCTTGACATTTTCAGTTTCATCAGGCTTGGGTATCAGATTTTGCCTGACACGATGTAAATTCAGGTGGGTTTTGTTCAGCTTTGCTTGTCTTGAACACATCTTCATAGGTTGACGAGTCAACAATGGATGGTCAGACTCCTTTTTCTTTTGTTGGATAAAGGTCGCATTCGCCGAACAGGGCATTCGCGACCGGTTACTGCCCCCACAGGGGGCTGATGGGTTTTTTCGTGGGGGACGGGGATAGTACACATTCCCCGACGATTTAGTGCACACAAAGTGCGCTGTTTGATTTAGCCGACAGGTCGTGGGACAATAAGTCCCATTCGACCTGTATGAAAGGCTATCATGAGTGGGAATGGACCCAACAAGCACTCAATGTAAATAAATGTCTGTATGCTACAGGATAAGACGTCTCGGTGGATTGGGCACTATTCTTATGACGTCACCCCGGTTCCCTGCTTGCACGCTCTTCGGGGGCACCTGATTTATAGACGAGTGGGATTCGGCCCACACAGTCGTCTTTTAATGATCGAGTTGGTAGGGAAGAGAGAGACCAAAAGCCAGCCGGCACGCACTTGGAACACCATGATCTACTTTATATCAAATGTTCCCAGTTGTATAATTATTGGGATTCCCTATGACCAATTCTGTGTTAGCCACAATTATAATTAGAGTCACGCAATATTAATGTAGTGTAAAAATGTTCCTATAGCCTAACTAATCAACTTAACGAGCACATAGTGTACCTAATATAATGCCCTAACCTTTCTTATCTAATTGTCTAAGCGCCAGAAAAATGTTTCGTCAATATCAGGTATCGGATTTAATTTTGAACGGTAAAAAAGGATCAAATCAGTACTGTGGTTTAATCGAATTGGGATTCCAAGCCAAAACGGAATGCATGAAATAATGAGGCTTTTAAAGGCCCTGAAAAGGGCTGTTTTATGATGGCATATTGAAGGTTCCGAGGCAGTCTTCTTCTTTTTTGACGCGCTTCGTGATTTTTCGCTGGTCTGTACAGTGAACGCCTCATATCCATGTATTTCTGACAAATAGTCAGCAGCTTCCACCAGACTGGAAAGAGGATGTTGTTGCCAAGCCTGATGCTAGAACTGGGAGAGGATTCTAACTCCATACTGCTACTGCTGGGGCCTTGGCTTCCTGGATACGGTCGGCTGCTGGGTTTCGTTTTCTTGTTGGGTCGTAGTCGGCGGGCCATCTAGACATGACCATGTCCTCTTCATCTTTGTCTTTTTTGGTGAGTGGTTCTGCTTCCACGATATCATCCCATTCCATTTCCAAAGATTCTCTACCATTCAAAGAAGCATAAGAGTCTTGCAAAGCTTCTGATAGTCTGGAATGACTTCACTCAAACTGTTGATTTCTATCGTATTGTCGAATGAAGCATACAAAATGACGTTCACCGTGTTCTCTGCAGGTAGAGGTGCAGCAAACTGAAGTTCCACACGAATCTGGCCGGATTTTATAGGGTGGAAATGTCCCTCGTCGATGCCTTGGTTAGGAGTGAAATCAAAAGCCTACAAAGTGTAACCTCCTGCATAATCGTTGTACGTAATACCGTTGCAAGTGTTGGTCCCTTACTGTCCGGTGGCTTCGTACAGGGACAAGTACGACCTCAAGTAATTCTTCTGTTTAAAGTCAGGTTCAAAGGGTTTGGTACACAAAGTCTTGCCATCGCGACTGATTTCGATTTTGGACAAGTTGTAATGCTGAAACTCAAAAAGGATTTTCATGGGGGAGCTCCGTTGAAGGCTGAATTCTTGATGATACCAATGATCAAACGTTTGGGTAACTGTCCTTGGAACAGATGATCATCGATCATGGATTTGTGTCCAGCGGGAATGGTGAAGGTTTTCACTTCCACGCGTCGTATCGGATACTTGGTGGTCGTTCTGTTCAAAGTGTGACTGATGTCGTTTCACACTTAGGTAACACTTCCACGCGTCGTACGTAGAGGCGGGCTTCCTCGATGACGGTTTTGTAAGCGGTATCACGTGCAGCCATCAAATGGAAAGCTAGTCTGCTACGATTCACTCTGAGACGGACATCCACTCCGTTCAGCAAATACTTCTCTTGCAACCACATGTCCAAACGCAAACGATCCATTTGTTCTAAACTGCGGTTTGTGCAATTTTCTCTTTACGGTCTTTAAATCCCTCCTTTGTGCCCTTTTCGTCAGGTTTCCATACCACTCAGGCATCCAGATGAGAGTTCTTGGCTTCTTTTCCGTACATCACGAGATTTTCCAGGTACGCTCGATAGGGGTAAGTATCCATGCTGCTGCTGACCAGTTTGTTATTCAAGTACAAATTTACCTAGCTGAACAAGGAATGCATGAAATTGTTAACAGAAGCTACTTCTTCCTCGGCCTCTAGATTGGTACCGTCCGTATCGGGTACTTTGAATTTCAAATATAAGTAACTGCTATTCAGATCGATGTAATCTTCGGGCTGTCTTTGATTTCAAATTCGATGGGAGCTGATCCTGAATCCTTGAAAGAGGAGATGGGATGAAATTCTACCCATTGGGATTCTTGCATCGTGATCATGGTGGGTGGCATGGCAAACAGATCCAGTTCCAACTTGGAACATGCGCAAGACTCTCTGTGCATCAATTTTTCTCTCTCTCTCTGTTTTTTTTTTTAAATCATAAACGTCTAATTCTCCGACGATTCTTCTTTTCTTGGTCTTTCTAGCTCTGGGGGTGTGAAGTCCTCTGGAGGGGTGTCTTTGTCATCGTCTTTTTCTGCCTTATCCTTGCTGTGGAGTCAGGGAATCAGGAATGCCTAACTCGGTAGCGTCCAGGGCATTTATATTAGTTTCTCGTC
Organism: Megalonaias nervosa; assembly: GCA_016617855.1. Taxonomy (NCBI): domain Eukaryota; kingdom Metazoa; phylum Mollusca; class Bivalvia; order Unionida; family Unionidae; genus Megalonaias; species Megalonaias nervosa. Next base: position 22,189 of record JAECUM010013930.1, read on the forward strand.
GGCCCAAAATGTCTTTGCCCGTTTAAAGCAAGACATATTTGCCTGCTCTCAAGAAAGTTTCTTTGGGGTTTTGTTTGTCGAAGATGACATTTTGGAGAACTTTTTTGCCTTGAGTCAAAGCGACATATTTCAAGGCGTGCAATCCTCTTATCACCATCGGTTTCAAAACGGGAGCCACCGAACGAAACGCCGATATCAGCATATCTCCTAAATCATGTCCTCGCTGTCGAGCGACTCTTCGGTACACAGGATACATGACTTAGTCGTTAGAGAATCGTTTTCTAAAATGGAGTTTCACCGTGACTTTCCCTTTGGTGAATGAAATATTTTGTCCCCGATCTCCATTTATAGTAATGTTGACTCTGTCAAAATACGACTTACTGATTGGTAAATAGTGAGGATGTACAAATTCGCGGTGAACGTGATAGGTGTTTCCACCTTCCTCGTCAGCGGCAGTGGCAGAAGCCACTTTGAAAGGAATGACTCGCAGTAACGGTACGGAAGTGAGTCCCACCACGTTGTACTCCACCATATCGGAGTAGACAAAAATCAGATTCATTCCTTGGTTCAGTTCTACAGGGAATCGAAAATGCTGCGCAAAATGCACGGTGCTAATAATTAATGGTATGTGTCCACCCTGGAGCATCTTGATGTCCCCACCAAAAATGTCAAACAATTCAGGACAAAATTGAATGGTCAATGTTTTCTCATCTGAAAATGTCCTTAGCAGGCGACGAGCCACTTTATGGTATTCATTGGTGACACTTTTTCTGGCTTTCTCCAAGGCTTTGCCAAACAGTGCATTGAACCTGGTAGTAATCGTATTCACCAGATGTTGAGCAATAAAATAATAGCCTGCAGGAATTTTCAACCTATAGACGTACCGTGGAGTATGAGGGACACTTTTTCTTTCATAGAGGTTTCTACATTTTCGTTTTTATCCAAGTAGTCTTACACTTAGTCGTCTAGAACTTCGACTTTGAAAGTGCTTTGATTTTTAGTGATGTTTAGGATTTGTGTGGGATGAATCATTTCGACCAAAGCTACTCCCCAAAAGGCTTCGTGGTCCAATTGGATGGCCTGAGGTAATTTGGCCGTGAAACAGCATAATGTGTTTTGGGGAAACACATTCATGGAACTATCATTGGGTAACGTTCAGTAAAACTGGTTATTCATAATTCCAGAGTTCTGCTGTCTGAGGGGTCACTGGAGGTCAGAGGAGTGTCTAAAAGAGGATTGTTGTTGTTGTTGTTGTTATTTGGGTGGTGACTGTTGCGAGCGTGACTGACGTTGGGCGCAAGACTCCCGTTGTTACCGTTAGAGTATTTTAGGTAAGGTTTGGGAAGAAGGTAACCGATGAAACTGCTCAGTATGGTCCACGGTTGTTTGTATCCTTGATGTGAACTCAAATTGGCAATGGCAGCACCGATGACACAATACACCACAAATATTTGGCAGAAAAAGACGATTTGCGTTTTAGGCACATGTTCTCCACACCACACCCACAAGGTTTGTGTTTGTAGATCTTGCACAGAAGAACTCGGTGAAGAAGTGGTCACTGTGGTGGTTGAGGCTGTGTTGAAGGGTATGATGGTCACTTCTTTTTATAGTCGATGACTTGCGAAGCGTCGATCCAAGAATCAAAACTGGGAGGATATCCTTTCCAACGTACTTTGACTTCGTTTTCCCACTTTACGAGTTCTTCGATCGGGAATGCTTTCGATGTCGTACATTTCGTCTTCATTTTTGGTCACGCTTTGTAACTTGGACAAGTAAAACGTTCCTTTTAACACTTTCTCGTTCATGTCTTCCAATTTGTAGACAGCAGGATGACGGCCACGCACCCGTCCAGTGACACGAAACAATTCTTTGGTCCAGTTGGGTAAGTAGCCTTTGTCGAAAGTGCGTCTGGTTTTGCCAATGCGCACCCAATCTCCCGTCGTCAACACTTCACCTTTCTTGGGGAGAGCCACAGTCGGGGACGTACCAAGCAGGTGCTCAAAGACGGTCACTTCGTTGTCTGGAGTCACTTCTTGGGAGGGGCACATCCGATGCTACTATGGTAACATTGGTTGTACGCTTGGACCAGGTGCTGTAAGACACCAATGTATTTGAGTGTGTGTTGATGCGTAAAATATTTCTACATGCGTTCTTTCAAGGTACGTTGAAAACGTTCCACGATACTGGCTTTGCTTTTGGGATTATCGGTGGTGAAAAAATGAATATCTCGTTTCTTTAATACTTTTTGGAAAGCTTGGTTCAGAAATTCGGTACCTTTGTCGGCTTGCCATCGAAGAGGTTGACGACCGCTTTCTTTCAACACTAGTTTGAGGGCTCACACTAACTCACTGCTCGATTTGGAAGTCAATGGCACGACCCAGGCAAATTTGGAAAAGATGTCGATGACACAAAACAAATATTTGTAGCCACGACTGTCGGTGGCCAAATGAGAGACATCGGCTAAATCTGCTTGTCGTTGATGATCGATGGCCTCCACTCAGGTGCGATTTCTGGAAAGGTTTCGTCGAATGGGTTTGTATAAGATGTACGTGGCTTGTTCTTGTAACTATCGTTGTACTTGAGGTAAACGGACACTTTTGAGTCAGGTTTTCTCAGCACTATACAATTTCTGAACCCATCCGTAACCCGCAGGATGGGTTTGATCGTAGTAAATTCTGGATAACACATTCTCCCACTCTTCACGGATGCTACTCTTTTCTTCGTGTGGTATTTTCTTGGATTGTAATGCTTTGCGTGTCTGACGAGCAATAGGTGTCGAGGAGGATGTCTGAACAGGGGTAATCGGTTCTTGCTTAAATTCTGTCTTCACCTTCATTTTCTCTTCTGAGGAAGAAGGGGGTTGCCATCATCTTTTTAATCCAACCAGTTCTGGATGTTGGTGGTGTTGTTAACTTGCGTACGTTTTTGGTGGAGTTTGAAATTCTTCTTCTTCTTCTTCTTCTTCTTCTTCTTCTTCTTCTTCTTCTGTTCCTGACAAATCGCTGCGATCCATCAACGATTGCAATTCGTGTTGTAACTGGGACATCTCGATCAAATGAGGATTCGGAGGTAAATGTGGGGTCCGTTGTTCTTGTCAACGATGGAATTCCATCCATTGTTTGTAAGGCACTAAAGCCAGTTTTCGTCCTTCCATCAGATTCCAAAGGGCACGCCTGAGATCTTTTCACCCCAGAGACCCCTTTTGTCTTCTTGATTCTCTTTATCTTTGACCCATTCATGAAGCAGTAGCTCCACGAGTCCTCTAATCGGTGGTGCCAATGTGGATTTTAGTGTGGGTGCTAACAATAGGTGCTCAAATCTTCGTAAACCTCTTCACTGACTAAAAGTTGACAAATCTTTTTTCCCCGTAGAGTTCGAGAAGTATCGAGATGAAAGCTCAAGGCTTTTAACAAAATAAGTCTCTCGTGTACATTTAAAGGTACCACCCTCATGTTTATGGTAGTACCTCACAGTACAGATCGTACCGAGCCCACAAGGAATCGGCTCGTAAACGAAATCCCAGAAAACAAGTCACTAAGACACACACCACACGTCGACAGAAATTCACTGGATACAGTGCTCGTAAAAAGAGTTGGTAATCCACCAAAATCTGAATACTGTCATTGATTTCCTTCCATGGCAATTGTTGTATCACTAATGATAAAGGTCGTGGCATGGTAGCCAGTTTATGTACCTCTTTTTGTCGGAGGTAATAAATGTACTTTTTGCACATAACTGATCGTACTCCAGTGGCGTATCCAAATTGTTTAGTCACTAGTTCACACAACACACATCGCACAGACGTTACCTCTTGAACCAAGATTTGTTCGTGTTATACAGTTTGGTAATCTTCTAACTCTTCCTCTGGAATTCGGTGTAGTATGGCTAGCCTGTAAGTAGTAGGATGAGCAGCAACCAAAGTCTTCTGGTCCTCGGTCAGTTGAACAATATCTGATCACTGGAACACTTTCAAATGAATTAGTCCTCTTATAGCATTCAGGTACCAGTAGTTCCAACATTGGTGACGTAATGGATGCAGTTGTCCTTTGCGTTGGACTTGTATTTTGACCAAATCGCGGTAAATGCGTTCTCTCAGCTCTAGAGGCAAACCACCAATGTTCTCTTGTAAAGTATCCATCCAGAAATTACTGAGGTCGTTGTCGTAACCAGTTTTCATACCCTCTTTTGTGTCCTCCAAAAATCAGGAATCGCTGGGTCGTAGCCAATAGCCTCGTTTATATTTGTGACGGAAGTAGTGTCCTCCCATAATCAGTCTTCGTTTACTTTGGAAAAGAGCATAGTTTAAAAATGGAGAACTGATTCTGAGTTTGCGTTTCACTTTTATTTTGACAAACTCTCGATAAATGCGTTCTCTAAACTCCACACGCAAACCACGAATGTTCTCTTGTAAAGTATCCATCAAGAGATTACTGAGGTCGTCCCACTAAAGGTAGGTAGTAACAGTGCGGAGACCATCGAGCATGTTCCAGGTAAGAGGAATCTTTCAGTTCCCATTGGTGAAGTGACATACCACAACTGAAGCACTTGACTTTATCACCTTCGCCCAAGTAGATAAATCCGACTCTGGCTAATTCTTCGGGGATAGGTCCTCCCAGAAATTTAGGCCATTTTTCTTGGAAGGTTTGGAATCGACTTTCAAAGTCGCAGTATTCAGACAAACGCACAGGGAACGAAGATTCTTCTTTCACAGGTTCGTTTCGATGAGGGTACGGTGAAACCCTTAGTAGTTTGCTCAGGCATGGATGACATCCGTAGGGTAGTAGCCGCATGGTTTCACGTGAAGAATGACATCAACAATGAAAACCTGTAAAGTGATAAGGTGTATGATAACGAGTGGTATCGCTTTTGCATCCGTCAGGTTTGACACGCACAGCATCACTTTCCATGATAGGTATTGTGGTAGTGGTAGTAGTAGTAGTAATAGCAAAGTCCCCATAATGTGGTACTGAATTGCTGCGGTCATAGCGTACGGTATCCCTGCCATCGCAAGGCACAGTATCACACTCCACTTGAGAATCACTGAACTTGAATGGTGCCTGTTTGTTAGGATTCATCTTTCTCGCTTGGTGTTTGTAGTTACAATGAACTAACGATTTTGGACGTTTTCCATTTTTATACTAGTCGTAATGAAGTCTCGAGCTTCTACATCATTCCATTTGTATGCCTAGTTTTGGAAGTCTTCCTTGTTTTCTTCCTGGACAACGGTACTACCTTATCTAAGGTACCGTCATATATGTACCGTAGTGTGATGGGTGGAATGGCCATAGAAAGGTAACGACAGTGAGGACACCATCGAGTATGTTCCAGAATAGCTGAATCTTTATAAATACATCGATCCAAATGCAACCTCAGACCACAACTGAAACACTGTACTTCGTATCCCAATCCATTCTCAGGTCCCAAGTAAACAAATCCTGTCCTAGCTAAACATTCGAAGAAAGTAATCCTTCCCTATCCGTGGGCCATTTTTTAAACGTTTCCAATCGGCAGGCACAATCACAATAATCAGGCAAGAAGACAGGAAAATTGTATTGTTTGAACTTGGGAGTTCTCAGTAGGATCCTCGATCGATTCTTGCTGTGTCGAAGTCATTCTTTTTGTTGGTGGATATCGTCTTGGAACCATATTTTTACACCAGTACGTCCGTACGGCAAAGTGAAATGGTTGGGAAGTCGCATTAGTTTCTGGTACACGATTTGATACACTTTTTCCAAAGGCCGACTGACGATTTGGTGTGTGGCTAAATGTACAATCTTGTGAGGTTGGTAGGTGGTCACATTAAAATCTTGATCCTCTCCATACTGCAAGGCTTCTTTCAATACCCAAAATTCTCCACTTGACTGGTGCGATAATTGAAAGTCAATCCTTTCACTTTACACTTAGTGTGCACTTCTCCTTGTGGCTCCCAGTATTCGTAGCCGCAATTTTTGTGACCGCAACTAGCAAAACTTAGAATCTTGTCCTTGGGGTGCTCGTAATGATGACATTTCCAAAGTCCAGTTCTTCTTCGTAATTAACTAGGATCAAGTATTCACGAAGGACATCCACGTGTTTCATGTATTTGGTTTTTTCGTGAATCATGTGGAAGTAGCGGGAAGGATCGGACAAATACTCCGTCTTGGGTAAAAACGGTCCTTATGCCATTTTTCTCCACAAACAATTTAACATCACTTTAGCAAACGATAGCCTTCGTTCGTTTTTCTCGACGTGAACTAAAGGGATGACTTCCTGCTCCAAGTATTTCTCTTTGAATTTCCTTTGGTCTTCGGGTGTGTGGCGCCAGGAAGGATAGCCACTGACTTCTTGTTTCAGTTTCAAAAAGGCATCCGCGTAGTCCGCGAAAATGCTCTTCTGAGAGTCGCCGCCCTTGTGGTATTGTTCTGTCTTGGGAAAGTGGTAAATTTCGTATACTTCTAACAATTGGTATCCCAGGTCCAGAGCTTTAAACAATTCCACGCTGACCCACTTTCCCATCAAGGCGCGTTCTTCCTGGGTGTGCTGACATTGTTGTTCTTGGTTGCACGTTTCGGCACAAGTACGGCACAAGGGAAATATCACTTTTCCTTGGCAATGGTGAAGTAAAACGGGACGGTACAAGTCCGTGGGAGGCAAGACTTTACATTTAATCAATCCTTCGCATTGTCGAATGTTGTCCAGGTCGATGTGTTGCGTCAGCAATTGCGGGTGCCCTGCGGGAAAGTGACAATATTTGCACACGTAAGGATACAAGGAACACACGATCAAGTATTTGATTTCTTCTCCTTTCTCCTCGTCGGCGTGGTACAGCAAACAGGTGGCATTCATCCGTCCTCCGTACAAACTGCCCTCAGGTTCAGAGGGTCCACCAGCTTGTAACTTTCCACGATACGTTTAAACTCTGGATCGGTTTTCAAACGGTGATCGTACTCTTGTTCCCACATTTCCACCACTTGGTATCCTTGCTGATCTAACTTCAAGCGACGCTGACAAGTGGCCTCGTGCAAGTCTTCCATGGTATGTTGTAAAAACTGATTTTTAGTGTCACGTTGAGGGTAACAGGTCGGACATCCGTGAATTAAGTAACCGTTAAACTCGTACATGATCTTAGGGTTTTCTAAGTCCCAACCATCCACCGAATACGTTCCGATGGTCTTTTCGCCTCCTCCGTTTCTAGCATGTTGGATCCATTGTCTTCCTTATCGCACAAGTAATGTAGCCAGTGTAGGGCTTTGACCGAGTATTGACGTTTGATAGAGTTCGTCGTCTGAAGTCGGATGACAGCCAGGGTGTTTTCGGGCATGAATCGTTTGCGGTACACTAAGGAACACGCTTTGGCGATGGTGCAGATTTTTTTTCAAAGGATCGATCCCTCCGTGTTCCATGAATAATTCTCGAAAGTTTCCACAGCAACGCCGTAAAATGTCCACGTCGAAACGACAATACTTTAACATTTCTTCCTGAAAGTCGAAGTGGTCCCAGGCGTGAGTGTGGTACCAAACGTAGAAAGCTTCTCGTTGTTCGGTGCGCGTGTTGTCGGGGTCGTAGTAGTGAGCATCAGGCAAATGGGGTAGAAGGACGTGGTGACTGGCTTCGGTATTGAAAAAGTGCGTTAAATAGCCTTTGCCATATCTGTCATTCCAAACGTTTTAGGCATTCGGCTCAATGGAAAGGCCAAGTAACTCATCGAATCCTTAAACTGCACTTGTCCCACTTGCATGGAAATGATTTTGGCTCCGTTCAAGGTCACCTTAGGACGTTCGGAGCTTTGTTCCGTACAGTATTTCAGAAGAAACTGTCCATCGTATCCCGAGAAATTGTGAACCATCACCGTGGCATAGCGATGACAATATCCGAAACGTTCGATGTCCTCTTGGCTCCACGTCTCGTCGGTAGGGTCTAAGATCCATTGGGCTAAATCGGCCAGCGTGTTCGGTCCTCGAAAGATTTTTTCCACGTCCTCCAGGAATCTTGCTGCAATGAGCTCAATGACTAAAGATAGGCTCTTGGATGCATTTCTCGCACGCTCGATGAACCACGCAGAAATTAAGAATGTGAATGCCAGTCTCTTGCATGCATTCGAAATCGAAAAAGATGAAATTCCCTTTCTTCTTGTGGTCATCTTCCTCCTCCTCCTCCTGCAGGGGTTGGCATTTTTGAATGTAGCATTCGTGTTCCAAGTCCACGAATTGGTGAAAATTGTGACATCGTTTCTTTCCTGGACAAAGGTGCGCCTTGGTATTGTTGGTACGTATGACTTGTCCACAAGCAGAACAACATTTCAGGAGTCGACAAGCACTTTTCTGCTGGGAACCTTGTGTCTTTAGATGTTGTTGGTAACAGGTAGGTCTCACAAAAAAGCGCTGACAGGCTGGACAATGCACTTGTTTTTCTCCTTCGTCAAGGCAGGGTTGAGAGGCCAAACATCCCTGGCATTTCGATCCACTATGTTTGTGTTGCTCTCGACTGTTATAGCCATAGTCACATTTCTCACAACAATAACTGTATCCCAGGAATCCAGTGATACTAGTAATGGCATCGAAATGTTCATCTTGATGATAGACGTGAATGTATTTTCCGTCCTTGAAATTGTTCCCTCGAAAATCAGAGGTCCGCGCACTTCTTGAGGGTGTACTTTCAACATGTGGCATGGAACCAAGACGTCTTGCAATTTTTGCATTTCAGGAATGCCACAGAGTGTGTCTTTAGATTGGCCAGCTGGCTGTAGCAGGAGTTCTGCTTCTCTTCGTTGTTTGGCTCGGTCCGATTGTCGAATAGTTTTCCAGATTCTTTTTCATTCTGCCGTGTCGTTCTTGTTGGCATACGTTCGTCCCACCATGATGGTTCGGGCTAAACACATCTGGTCTTGAGGGTTCTTAATTTGGACAATGCTGCGCTTGATGCTGCGAAGGTCGTCGACCAATAACACCTTTCTGCGTTGTCCGGTCCCTTTGGGAAGAGAAATGTGGGCCATGTACAGTGTCGCTTTTCCATTGGTGATGTGAAACTTGTCGTTGGACTGCTTTACATGTTGAATATTGTCGATGACTTTGGAAGGTGTCAATTCTGATGGCCTGCTAAACTAGATCCAAACGGGGGACTTCAGACTGTCGTGATAAATGGAGAGTGTCAAGCGATCGTCTTCTTTGGCTTCATATTGTCGTTTCAGAGCGGTTAACAAAGAATCCCACACATCGGTGATGAACTCTTCTGCTTTCTCCAACGGTACGTCAGACCTGAAATCTTTAAATTTCACCGTGTACGTGTAGGCCGTGGTTCCAAATTTTCTTGAGGAGCGTTTGTCCGTCTCTCGAATGTGGAGTATTTTTCAAGGGTTACTGGTGGTGGTGGACTTTGGTTTGGTGTAGACTCTCTGGGCCTGGACTCTGGCTCACCCATGTCATCTTCGAAATCGCTGGTCTTAAATTTGAGATAAGACTTCAACTACTGTGCGAGGCGATAGCTCATGTTTCTGCCTCTTACTTTCTTCTCCTTTCTCCACGAAATGATGCGATAGTTTCATCTTAAGTACAAAAAGTCAAATGTCTACATTTTAAACGCCATGGTCCCCTTTATATCAATGTAAGGTCAGTGTCTTCCCTATATAAAGGGTCAGTGTCTTCCCTCAAAATATTCATTTCACTCTCAATCCGACCACGGAGATGGAAGAGCCAACACAGATCGAACTTCTGATCAGAACTTTGTGAGGTGTCATACGAAGGTTTTCTTCAGACAAGCCGACTAACTACTCCCCCTCCTTTCGAGATAAAAGTCAAGGTACTTGATATATCTATCAAAAGAAAGGGCATTGGGCTACAGAATGTCCACAACGTTAAAAAAGCAAGAGAAGCGTCAAAAGAGACAAAATTCAAGATACCTGTTATCATTGTCAAGAGAAAGGACATTGGTCTTCAGACTGCCCTAAGAAACAACAGGAGCAGAAGGAGGAGAGGGGTTCCGAACAGGAAGAAGAGGTGCCCTCCGAGAAGGAAGAACCCAAACACGTCCAGAAAGAGAAGAAAAGAAGACGAGAAGAAAGTGAGGAGGATGAAGAGGAAAAACCTGTGACAGTGAAGAAATCAAAAAAGGAGAGAGTGAAAAGACAAAGAAGAAGAAGAAAACTTAACTTTTTAAACTGACGTGTTGTGACATTTGATTGTAAATTTGTACCAGAGAATATACCTGAAAGAAAAACGTGTCTCTTGGTTTTGATTTTTATAATAAGGACCTACACTTTGGTAGCCGCTGCTATGCCATCACTTTTCGTCTCCACGGCCGGTGCACCCCAATTCATCGTCTTCTTAGTTTCCGTCATGTTCTAACTCTGTTGCATTGATTCACTGCGCACAAACGCTAGCACACCTATATAGGGAATGTGACGTCACAGACAGTTCTCTTCGGATTGGAAGACAGACTCCGCACTCTGACTGAATTTTGTAACGCGTGTTAGGATTTTTGAAGAACTCAATCCGTTTCGATCCTCTCTTCCACTATAAATAACCGCGGTTCACCTCATTCCCTTCACCTGTTCTCGTCACAAGATGTGGAATAACGTAGAATCGTCTACCCTCCTATCGTCGATGCTGTTCAACCCGGACTATCCCATGTATGTCAAATCATCATGGGCTATCACCCAGATGACTGATACAGCCTTTTGTAAACGAAGGATCTATGTGGAGAGACAAGGTTGTCTTAAGAGAGTCTTAATCTACGGTCCAGAAGTCAGACGAAGTTTGAGGAAGAGAAAAAGATCCGTGCAATGCCCTCTATGTTAACTGAATGGTGATAACAAAGAAACCAAAGGCCCTTTCAGGGCCATTCCATTGCCTCGAGAAGATATATATTCTCTCTTGCCTAAATAAAGTTTTAGTCGATGTTTTGTGTGATAGATTTATATTCAATAATCTATGTGTGTGTCCTATGTCTCTGTCTATGTCTCTATTTGTCCGTAGAGTAGCGCGTATTCAGGTTAGCCGCTTGTCACCCTGTTCCGCCCGATTGAGGTCAGCCACTTGCAACATTGTTGCCAGTGTCCACCCCTGTTCCACTTTCCCTTGAGGCTAAACAGTCCCACTCTGTTCCATTTTCTATTTTGAGGCTATAGTGCAACCCCCTCAATTTAACATAGAAGTCTACGTGATGCAATACATTTTGAGGCTATATTCCAAACGACCAAATTTAACTAGAAGTCTACGTGAGGCCCTATCGTCCCCACTCACTACTCTCGTTAAACAAGAAATATTAGAAATTTGGTTCACAATCACACTTTAAAGCGATATCTCTCCACTTGATATTTCAGTATTCTTCATCCCCTCAGCGTAAACCAAAGTGCAACATATTGTTAAACCATAAAGCGTTTAATTAAGCTGAGGTGTGTTAGGGCCCAAGTGCTAGGATTCAAACAGTTTAGATGTATTCATGTGATCAGCACTGATGGGCGTTAGCAGGTTTGGCTTATATGATACACTTTCATTAATGAGCTCAACCAAACAGCTACACTTCGTGTGTGTCTGTTTTTCTCTCAAAATGCCTTTCACGATGTGCTATAAATATTGGTGAGAACTCAAGATGCTTTATGAGTAAATATCTGAAACAACTCCTTCAGGCACAGCTAAAAATAACAAAGATTTTTTTCACTTGGAACTTTAGTTCCTCTCGCGTGGACACCAATGCTGAGACACCCGGTCTGAAACAGCCAGACTGAGATACAAAATAAAAAGGTAACGTTAGCAAATCAGATAGATTTCTCTGTTGCCTGGGTGAGAAATATGACTATCTTCCACTCTGTATGGAGCATTTTAAATCCATCGTTCTCTTCAAATCAGCCATTTCCCGCTCACTAATCGCAGGCATGGGTCATCCAAAACGTGGGTAATCATATATGGAAATGCGATCATCTTTAGAACGGTGCCACCCACTCCGAATTGTAGGATATGATAGAGAATTACATCTGTACATTAGATCCAAGTCATCAGTTTGAAATTACTCCAAGAGTGCCCGTATTTTATATTATGTTTTATGCTCTATAGCGGAATTGTTCTTCACCGACATGTTGCTGTAGAATATGACAAAACTTAAAATTTCTTATGTCTTAGGTCCTCGATATATGTTACAACAAAACTCTCTCTCTCAAACACACACACACACCCCTCTCCGGTGGCCTAGTGGTTAGAGCGTCCGCCTCGGATGCGGGAGGTCGTGGGTTCGAACCCCGGCCGAGTCATACCAAAGACTTATAAAAATGGTACTAACAGCTGCTTTGCTTGGCGCTCAGCATTAAGAGGTTAGTGTTACGACTGGTCGGCCTGGTGTCAGCTTAATGTGACTGGGTTGGACATCATGCTTCATGTCTGCGGCATGATGCCCCAGTGCTAGACATCACTATAAGCTGCCACACTGCAGACATCGTAGCGATATGACTGAAAAATTGTTAAAGTTACGTTAAAAATCCAAATCACACACACACACACACACACACACACACACTCTCTCTCTCTCTCTCTCTCTCTCTCTCTCTCTCCCCACGCTTCTGTCTTATAACTCTGATATAATAATAATAATAATAATAATACTTTGGTAACATCTTCTTGCTCTCTATCATCTGCACCTTTTCTCGTAGTCATCGTCCTTCCACACCAACTCTACCTGCTGCTAATACTACCGTCCATCTTTCTACTACTGTCATTTTACTCCTTCTCGCCGTCGTCTTCCTCCGCCTCCTTCTCTACATACCTCGTTTATAAATCGTGCTGCTGGTACCTCGTAATGTTTAAGTACGAATTAAATGCAATTGTACTTTTGTAGAGCAGGGATTATTGTGTTAATGTACAGTATTTATTATCCTTGTGCTTTCAAAAAGCGCAGAGATATTGTGTTACGGTCCGTCCGTTAGTTCTTGCGTGTGTAATGTCCTCTTTAACCATTTAAACCAGATATATTGGCATTTGGACACTAGTGTCTATTCTTGCCTCCAGGTAATAAGTTATTAAGTTATTCAGATCCACGCCTTATTGTATTGCTTACATAGGAAACACAGTTTGTTCTATATAAATAATATGGACATATCACTTTTTCTTGTGCTTTCAAAAAGCGCGGGGATATTGTGCTACAATCCATTCCTTAGATCGTGCGTGTGTAATGTCCTCTGCAACCGTGAAAGGGTAATAACTTAGGGAACTGAGATCTCTATATTACTCAATGGTTTACTAAAGAACACAGTTTTATATATTGTGTGTTTTAACATAGAGTGCCCTTATACCTAGTGTAACTAACAAGGAACATTAACCGAGCGTACGAGTGTACCAAGTACCAACATGTGTTGTGGTTTGTCCCTGACCCGGTTATCTTACTTACTGGATTTTCCATACCTATAATCCGGAATTTCCCTGTGGTGATAAGCTACTTAAGATAGAAGACGTTATGTTTTGTTGTTTTGTTTTTTGTTGTTTTTTTTTAAATACGGGACAATTAAAATGTAAAGCTGGTACAGTTGACAATAAAAATGCACTCACGTTTACTGAAGTGGGATGAAATCAGCACACACTAAGGAATGCTCTGACTTATCAGATTAGACATTTTCCTTAAAAAATCCAAATAACGTAATCTTGCAATTCATGTGTGTGAATATGGGACACGAGCGATTTTTGGGTATATAAAAAACTACTACATGCATTTATCACATTCTCTTATCCAGTGGGGATTATAAAAGATCCGTTTTGGTTTGCTTTTGTTTTACGATATATCAATACAAGTAGGTTATCGAGTACCGAGGCAATTAGAATAGAATGTCTTGGCCAAGGAAACATCACAATAGGAGAATGAGACAAAAAATGTAGGATTCGAACCTGCGCCATTTCCGTCACCAGTACGACACGCAAATGACTGAGCACCTGTTGTTCTTGTCACCTAGTACAACACACGAAGTTCGTACCGGCCCTACTCTACATATCCGAGCCCGCAATTATACTATTTATAGCATGTACGGCATTAAGCACGAGACAGTTTCTTGTATATTACAAATATTGTAAAAATATCTAAAAATTGTCTTGTTCAGGAACACCAGTGAAACACGTGCCATTTATTGAAAACTAATTTTTAGAAACAAGTATGAGGGTCATTCACCAGTAACGTATAATCAATGTCTTGATAATTCCTGGTGTACACGATTTCCCGCTGTAATTGATACTAGTTCAAATATCTTTAATTCCAATGACGAAATGTGTCCGCAATTTTATAAAAGATGTTGTTTCTTTTTTCTTAATAATAATAATAAGAAGAGGAAGAAGAAGAAGAAGATTACAATGAAGAGAACGGTACTGAAAACAACAATTTAGCGTGTTTTGTAAATTTTGAAGTCCGGGACAACCACGTGATGCAGTACATGATGATTGACATATAACTGGTACACAATGGCAGGAATTTCAAGAGAAAAGTAACAAATTCTGTAACCTGAATCTTCGGACAAATGAACCTTGGGAACATCAAGGAGATATCAATCAATATAATGCACAGCTAATCTTTGTAGTGCCAGTATTGTTATAATGTGCCGGTACGAAATGTGAACGAAACTGACTAAGCAACAATGCCAGTGTAGTATTAAATTTTGACCCCGTTGAATTCTGACCCCGCCAGGTCTGCTTTCAACGTTGAAAGATGACCCAGGGTCAGTTCTTAACGTTGAATTTTGATTTCACAGTCGTTGAAAACTGATCTCAGCGTTGAATTTTGATCAGATTTCCGGGTCATTTTTTAACGGATATTGTTTTAAGTTCCACATACACCGGTTTATGAATCGTCAAAAAGGAAATGCATAGATGTATAAATATGTATAAAATCAACAAAAGCAATGTAATGCAGTACATGCAGTAATGAAATTATGTATATAGTTATCTTCCTTATTTGAAATGGATATAATGTAAAAAAAAATTGTGTACTTCGTCTGCTGCACGACATCAAACATATCAGAAGTACACAAATTTCTAGGAGTGACCAACTATGTTTGACGATTTATCCCAAATTGTTCAACAATCATTGAGCCTCTTCAAGCCTTAACCAAACAAAATCAGCCATGGGAATGGACTGAAAAACACGATAAATCGCTTGAAAAACTCAAACAGAATTTAACAAATAACGCAATACAAGCGTATTTCGATCCCAATAAGGAAACACAATTAATTGCAGATGCAACTCCTGTCGGTCATTATTGACTCATAATGAAAAAGTAATTGCTTACGCCAGCAGAACACTTTCAGAGGTGGAAAATTGGTATTCACAGGCGGAACGTGAGGCAAAAGTTTGGAGTAGTGAGCACTTCCATCCGTACCTGTTTTGGTCATACATATAAGCTAATCAGTGACCACAGGCCCTTGGAAATTATTTTCAACAATCCAAAATCACGACCCTCTACAAGAATCGAGAGATGGCGATTAAGATTACAAGCATACAGTTTCAAAGTAGTTTACAACGAAGTAAAACAAATGCAGCAGATTACATTTCGCGACATCCCAAGGCCGGAACTGAATGCTGTAAACATTCTGAAGTTGCAGAAGCTTATGGTTCAGTTTATATCTGTTAATGTTGTAGGTATAACGGTACCAATTGTATTTCCATAGACCTCAATGCTAATGTTTTGTGAAATAAATATACTTTCTATCCTACCTCAGCATGCGTGTCACACACTGTCGGAGAACAATGTTGGATCGTCAATTTGACAAGGACAGAACCAGGTACTTTATTGCAATTTAGAGAAATAACTATGTAGGGACTAAACAAGGTTAAGAGTTACCAGTTACAACAGATGCATTTTCAATGATGTTTATGACATTTTAAAAAAATCATAAAAATGCAAATATGATCTAGATATGAATTAACATAATCTCACATGTTGCCAAAATACTCAACATTATTTTTTAGCCTGACAGAAACTACAACTCTTACATAATGCACCAATCACAGCTAGTTCTGTTGTTTATTTCCGAATACAATGCTTCCTAAACCTTAACCTCTGCCGACCTGAGAAGAATGTTAGAGTGGGAGTTCTGGACCACTTTTCGGGGTGGGGTCACTCAGTCACAGAAAAAGTGGAGTTTTGTAACCAATTTTGCAAGGGTAGTCACTAAGTCGCCTGTGTTTGTTGTGAAACAATACATTTTGATCTTAGTGCGATGACTATGAGATCACCATTGGCTTCGTCCTTGAACTTTCCAATAACCTTTTTCTTATCTGTACAGTAAAGCGGGTTATCCTCTGGATAATCACTGAGGTCAAAGTATTCTCGGTGATCGTATATATTCTGGTAAACATCTTCTGTTTGAATCTCATAGATGAGTGAATCGGTATCCGTCATGAGCAGACTAGAGCGATCTCCGTACATCGACTATATAGATCCATAACGGAAATCGAACATGAGCATTTCGAAACATCCAGTACAGCGGATCCAGCGTAAATGGGTTTATCTAGCTTAAGCTTAGATTTTCTGGACTCCATCTCAACTAACTCTTCGTCAAGGATTTTCATGTGCATAAAGGCATCCGATGAGACAAGTTTATCACGTCGTCGCACGTATTTAACGATTTCAATGTTTCTGCGTTTTCTTGTGTTTTCGATGGTCTTTCCAAAGACGGTCTTGTTCATGAGTTTGAAGAAATCTTTGTCGAAGTCCGTGTTAACTTTGGTTCGTTGCGATGTATTGAAGTCAAAGTAACTATTCATCCACGGAGCCCGATTAAACTTCACTACACGATGAATTTTATCAAGCACCAGTACGTGTCTCAGCGCCTGATCTAGACCGATAAATCAGCCCCCCCCCCCTTGATGATGCTGACTTTCGGTTTAGGGACTGATATCACTTATTCGTTGAAAGCTGCGATTATTCGCTGCCACTTTTGTCTGCATACATCTGTGTACACTTTATACACTCATCGGTACTTCTCGCGGCTGTGAAGCTACCGTCGGCTGAAGGGTTCTTTTGGTGACATGTACATTATATTTCCGGAACAAATTCTATGTTTGGTGACTTTTAAATCCATGTGGAATAGCACAACCTTCTTTCCTGTGGCCGTTTTAAAATTTTGTGCTAAATGTGTCTGCTACCAATTACCGGCATGTGTCTAAAGTGTACGCAGGATTGTTCCGGAATAATTTGCATGCAGCAAAATTGCGTATTTTAATGAGCAGGTGTCATCAGACCCACATATCGTCCATCAATATCAACACCGATCTAGGGGGTTGATTTATCGGACTACACCTGATCTAGTAAACGGTAGCGCATGATGTCATTGGTCTTGTTTATGACACTGGGTATAAGTATTTTTTTACCTTGATATCTCCAAGGCCAAAAATGTATTTTTGTGCTAGTTGTTCCGGAGGGAGCATCTCATTGAAGACTAATATTTGTTCAGCGCAGAAGGGATAATTGTTGTGTAGACCATGTAAGTGTTGTGGGTAGGTCAAGACGACTTCGACAAAATAGCCAACGTCGTCCACATAACCGTCAGCACGTTCCTGCTTAAACTGTTCACCCGATATCCAGCGAAATCCACCTGTGGAGACTGTTGGCGTTGAGATAAAGGATATATGTGGAAGGTTTATTGGGATCTTAGTTGTACATGTATTTGTTGTTGGCGATGGCATGCTTTTGGTGACGACGGAGATTCCCCCTCGCACCATCTGCTCTGTAAACAATAACATGTCTTGGTCGATGAAATGCTTGAGTTGCACATTACTTATTTTAAGTAGAACTCCTCCAAACCCGCAGGATGGGCTGGATCGTAGTAAATGCTGCCTAACATATTCTCCATTTTTTTAATAAGCCACCCACTCTTCGCTGATGATACTTTTGATGGCAAAAGGTGGTGGTTTGGAAACGGCTTTACGTGTCCGATGTGCCACGGAGTAGAAGTCGAGGATAGCGGTGGCGATGGTTATGATAATTAGATGGCTATCGTCTTCCTTTCTTTTTTAACTTATAGTTTCCCTTCTTTCCTTTTCACTTCTGTCGAAGGAGGAGTGGACATCATCTTTTTAACCCATCCTTTAAGTTCTTCTCGTTGGGGTGTGGGGATAGGGGTCAGCAAGGACGCTGCAATCTTACTAGGGATGGGAGCTGCTGACTATTGGTCTTGTAGTTACAATGAACTATCGGTCTTGGACGTTTTCCCTTTTTATATGCTGACCAATATCAGCGTGTCTGTACGGTAAATTGAAGTGGTTGGGAAGTCGCACTTGCTTCTGGTACACGATTTGATACTCTTTTTCCAAAGACCGACTGATGATTTGGTGTGTGGCTAAACGTACAATCTTGTGAGGTTGGTAGGTGGTCACTTTAATATCATGATCTTTTCCAGACAGCAAGGCTTCTTTCAGTACCCCAAAGTTCACTACTTGACTGGTGCGATAACTCAGAGTCAATTCTTTCATTTTACACCCGGTGTGCACTTCTCCTTGTTGGTTCCGGTATTCGTAGCCGTAATTTTTAGGACCGCCACTAGCAAAACTTAGAATCTTGTCGTCTGGGTGCTCGTCCATCCAGGCTCCTAAACGGTCTGCCTCGATGTCTGTAACAGAACTGAAACTGAGTGGGTTTCTTTTCTTGGATTAAATGAACAACACAAACACAATGTGATGGATGATGGAAATTTATAAAATGAATTACTAAGTATATATATGTATGTATATAGTACAAATGCACTGAATCTCTCCCCCTCCTGTCATACGATTGATCCAATCACTCTACACACATTCACGAAATGAAAAAGAAAGAAACAAAAATGCAAAAATATGATTCATATACCTCTAGCATGAAAAAGTGAGGTTCAAATAACCTCATGGACTGCAAAAAATTTTCCGCTAATATCACGCAATGTAAGCAAGATTCACATAATCTCACGTATGTAATACATTAAGTTTCAAATAAACAATGAATGCTATGAGAGCGAGATTCACATAATCTCATGTAATGCAATACTGAAAGCGAGATTCACATAATCTCATGTAATGTAACAATGAAAGCGAGATTCACATAATCTCATATAATGCAAACAATATTGTACTCAATTGAAACCACAATCAATTGAAACAAACATATCACTGTTAAAATTTGAACAGTCATACAATTCACAAACTGTTAAACCACACAGTTTCACTGGATCCTTGGATTGGCCCACATTTATCGACCGCTCCCACCCTTCACGGATCCACCACAAGTACTTATACGTACAAACGGCACCCAGCACCCTTGTATTGGTTACGTCTATATTCGTGGTTCCACCACATGTATAATCTTACGTATACATATACGTACGGAAAGCACACTGCACTATGGACAGCTACGCTCAACCCTAAACAGGGATACACATACGTACGGACAACACGCCGCTCTATGGACAGCTACGCCCACCCCTAAACAGCTACCGTCAGCCCTAAACAGCTACAATAAAACCAAACTGGTTATAATAATGGGTTCTGAATTAAATTGCTAGATACATACTCATAAATTAAACTGTAATCGTAAAGTTCGCAACGTAAAAGGCTTCATTACCCGATATGACATACAAACGAGAATAGGTTTCGTAAATCAAATAAAATATAAATTTAACACTTACCCCTATGGCCGGAGAACATAATGGAGAACGTTCACTTCCTGACAAAATCCAAATGACCTGTGCCACAGTTTGAAATGAATCGTCATCCTGGTGGTATTGTTCTCTCTTGGGAAAGTGGTACATTTCGTACACTTCTAACAGTTGGTATCCCAGGTCCAGAGCTTTGAACAATTCCACGCTGACCCACGTTCCCGTCAGGGCGCGTTCTTCTTGGGTGTGCTGACAAGGTTGGTCTGGGTTGCAAGTTCCGGTACAAGTACGGCACAAGGGAAACATCAGTTTTCGTTGGCACTGGTGAGGTAAAACGGGATGGTACAAGTCCGTTGGAGGCGAGACTTTGCATTTGATCAATCCTTCGTATTGTCGAATGTTTTCCACGTCGATGTGTTCCATCAGCAATTGCGGGTGCCCTGCGGGAAAGTGACAGTATTTGCACACGTAAGGATACAGTGAACACACGATCAAGTATTTGATTTCTTCTCCTTTTTCCTCGTCGACATGGGACAGCAAACAGGTGGCATTCATCCGTCCTCCAAACAAACTGTCCCGTTGGTTCAGTGGGTCACCAGCTTGTAACTTTCCACGATACGTTTAAACTCTGGATCGATTTTCAAACGGTGACCGTACTCGTGTTCCCACATTTCCACCACTTGGTATCCTTGCTGTTCTAACTTCAAGCGCCGCTGACAGGTGGCCTGGTACATGTCTTCCATGGTATGTTGTAAGAACTGATTTTTAGTGCCACGTTGAGGGTAATAGATGGGACATCAGTGAAGTAAATAACCGGTAAACTCATAAACGATCTTGTGGTTTTCTGAGTTCCATCCATCCACCGAATACATTCCGATGGTCTTTTCGCCTCCTCCGTTTCGGGCGTGTTGGATCCATTTGTCTTCCTTGCCGCACAAGTAATGTAGCCAGCGTAGGGCTTTGACCGAGTATTGACGTTTGACAAAGTTCGTCGTTTGAGGGCAGGTGACAGCCAGGTGTTTTCTTCCATGAATCTTTGGAGGTACACTAGGGAACACGCTTTGGCAATGGTGCAGGCTTCTTTCAAAGGATCGATCCCTCCGTGTTCCATGAATAATTCTCGAAACTTTCCACAATAAAACCGTAAAATGTCCACGTCGGAACGACAATACTTTAACATTTCTTCCTGAAAGTCGAAGGGATCCAAGGCTTGAGTGTGGTACCAAGCGTTGTTCGGTGCGCATGTTGTCGGGGTCGTAGTAGTGAGCATCAGGCGAATGGAATAGAACGGCGTGTTGATTGGCTTCGGTATTGAAAAAGTGCGTTAAATAGCCTTTGGCCATTTCTGTCATTCCAAACGTTTTAGGCATTCGGCTCAAAGGCATGGCCAAGTAACTCATCGAAGCTTTACACTTCACTTGTCCCAAAATATCTAATAGTACCGTGACCGTTTCACTTTCACTGTCCTCCTTCTCTCCTAGACCTTGTTTCTTCTTCCTCTCTGCTTCTTCTTCTTGCTGTCGTTTCCTTCTTGCCTCTTCTTCTTCTTCTCGCTGTTGCTGTTGAAGGAGAAAAGCTTGTTCTGCTTCTTTCTGCTGTTGCAAAAACTTCTCCAATTCTTCTTTCTGTCTCTGTCTAAAATCATCGACGTGTGGTAAGGAAGGAGAAGGCGGCGAAGGTGCTGGTACAGGAACAAATTCTTGTGCAGAAGAGATAAAATCCAGTAAATCACAATTAAAATCGGTCTCTTCTGGAAGTAGGGCTGTGTTGGCTTTGGTAGACGCTGCTATGCCATCACTTCTCGTCTCCACGGCTGGTGCACCCCAATTCATCGTCTTCTTAATTTCCGTCATGTCCTAACTCGACCGAATCATACCGAATCATTAAACCTAGCTCGGCACCATTAACATGACCTGATAAGCGTATGCTGACGCACAGACAGGCCACCGCTGTGATGAAACATGCCGTTGCTCACAAAGGACTTGTTCTAAAATTGTCTACGTCACAACTTTCAAAACAAGGAGGATTTATCTCACCACTGTTAGCTGGAATTACTGGAACTCTTCTTCCAGGATTACTCGATATTGGAATGGGACTTCAGCTTCCTGGAACTACACGTGGGAGAGGTATCTCCCGCATTGGCAACGGAGCTGCCATACTTGGTTGAAAAAAAAAGAAATTAGCGACTGAAGCGTTATCACACTTGAGAGAGAGAGAGTTATTACCAAGCGTTGGGAATTTCAGAGGTGTGTTTTCAAAGGATCAGCTGACATAGGTAGATCAAATCCACCACGACGAGAGCTGCGTGATTAAACATCAAAATTATTACAATGGAATCCGGAACTGATTGGGTGCTATGTAGAACGATGCACAGCAGTGCGACGTGGAGTACTTTGATACCTTTGGTTTATCTCCTATGAAGTAATACGATACTTAAAATCCGCTGAGCAGCGTGGTGCTGTGTATAATTACTTGCAGTTTCAGGATGTCAATGACAAAATCTACGGATTGTACTTTTTTTGAATATCCAGCAGAGATACAGCCGAACATCAGCTGACTTAGCAATCTTAGCGCCATTACAGCTGCATCGTCGTTTTGTGGATAGGTAAAATATAATACAACAACAATCCAATCATGGATTTGTGGTGTTTCAAGTGTAAAAGGATAGTAAAAACTTCACAGAGGTGGTCACTAAAAATAATCGCCTAATGGTGAAGTCGTTTTGTAATGGGGCGCCAAAACATCGCACATTGTGAAGGGTCAGGCAGCAGTTCCTCTTCCTGTGTCGCAATTGCTGGCGACCTAATGTGCCTTTTCTGTTAAAAAAAATGCATCACTCGTATTGCAGACACTGCGATCTGAGCACGAGCTGCAAAAACATTCGGAGAAAACGAAATCTGTGCGGGGAGATTGCAAACAATTTGGTGAGCGTCAGATCATATGTTGTGCTATTGATATTTGTAAAGGGTTGTCGTGTGGTGGGTGTGCCCCTCTGTTGATTTATTTGGCGATCGTTATCTACAGGATGACCTCCCTCGATGTTATTGTCCAGTGTGAGTGGATAGATAGAACACTGACAGAGAACAGAGCGAGACTATTGAGAAGAAATAAACAAATACGAGCCCCCTTAAACAATAAAAATAAAATAAATTTGTATTAATACATAAACTAACATTGCAATTCAATCCAACAGATTTACATTAATGGAATTTAATAGAAGTGTTCAATTTACGGATTCGTTCATCATAGTAACGAGTGGTGAAAAGAGTACAATGTCCACACCCGATTTGCATCACCTGGCGTCGTTCCTCTATTGACTTCGTGTATTCCAAGTCTAGCGTGTATGCTTGGATCTTCCTCTGACCCTTCTATTCCGAACTCTATTTGCGGACTTCCCTCTTGGACTGTCCTCATCGGGTTCTTGGGGAGGGATATTGAAAGCTGTTCCCTTAAATGACAAGATTACGACTAAAGCTCTATGTGTTTCACCACCTATCCGTATATATAAAATTCTCTTACTTTCGTTATTCAGAAACGTAAATAGCTATCCACACTGCATAAATTCTTACATAAGATGACCTTAATGATTAACAGTCGTTAAAAATTTACTGTATTTGTGGTACCTGTAAAGTACAATCGTTATCTCTAGTACAAATGACTATTGCAATATACGTCCAAGTCTGACCTTAATTAAACAGTTCATCGCCCTCGCTCCACTAGCGATTGATTAGAAATTAACACGTGCGGTGTTTACAAACAACGTTGCCGTATATATCAGCATATGTTACTATACTTCTTACTCTAACTAGTCAGTTCCACTCAATAAGATAAATGCTCGATTACTATCGCATAAGATTCACTAAATTCTAGCTTAAAATAACTAATGACCTGCAAGATCATTCAAGCATTACAAATCATATATAAATATGCAATTATCATTAATTGGCGGTGAACAGTATCATCCTACAGACAAAGGAAATTACTTCATATAACCATATGAAATTCTACACATTTGAATATTTGGATTAATTCGTAAATCCTTATGAAATACTACACATTTGAATATTTGGATTACATGCAATCCGTAAATTCTATCAATGAACTAATAACTGTAAAATTAAAGAAATAAATTGCATGAGAACTCTAGCATATCAACAGGTTTCTACGAAACTGAATAAACGATACATAGCATGGATCAATCATATCAAACACATTTGCATAAAACAAGCAAATAAAAATAGAAAATAACATGGAAATTAAAATTGCGTACCTTAATGCTGTTTCTTTTCCACACAATTGTGCGTCCTAGCACTATAGCCTGTCTTTTCCTTTCAAGACAGCTATCTAACCTCTTTACTTGTTAACGAGGGAAAACACTATTCTTTTAGGTTTCCCACGGAGTCAACCTGTCTTCTCACAAGCAAGATTTCTGACTAACGAATTTTGACTAAAATCGGTAAATTAAAACTCCCATAACTTTCAAAGTGGACCGAGAAAGTTTTTGTGGTGGATACAGTCAAGACAACAATGCCGGTCACGTACACGCTTAAAGATGTCTCAGAAGAACCCATGGAAGGTTCTTTTTACAAGCAAGAATGATAGAAAACCAACCAAAACGTGTTCAGGATCGAAACATCCTTTCAACCAAAGGTAAAAAAAAAATCTCTCGTCAAATGGTTGGGTTATCCTGACACCTTTAAGTT
The DNA here is from genome assembly GCA_016617855.1 of Megalonaias nervosa. Lineage (NCBI taxonomy): Eukaryota > Metazoa > Mollusca > Bivalvia > Unionida > Unionidae > Megalonaias > Megalonaias nervosa. The sequence goes on from JAECUM010013930.1 coordinate 46,460, forward strand.
TTGGATTCTGACGGCGGCGTTGACATCTTTGAGGGACTGAGCGCATGAGGCGATAATGCCTCCGATATAATTTTATCGTAAGCTACTGACACCTTTTTACCAGAGACTGGGTGACACCTCGCTGCATGCTCTGGAAGTCCCACCACCTCAAAAATACGCTTAAACAGATATCAAATTTGATAAATTTCTGACGACCTGGACGCGAAGCTCTCGTCACCAGGTTAAACAATTGACAAGACTGATCTCGCTGTGATGCTCATGATTAAATTGCTATAACTAATTCGTGATACGGTACTGCTGCTTATATCCCTGCACTGGTCTCTGGTGACTGTGACATCGTCTCCTCCACTGATTTTCCTCATAGTCGCCTATGTCCACCTCACGAAATATCATCTAAGGCATATTACTAAAATCATGATTTACAAACGTCACAGCCTCATCAAAACGTTTCAATATATCCTCATTGGCATCCTTCACTGTCGCAGTCAACTCTGCTGTGGACAGCGGTGACGACTGTGACATATGGTGTGTATGACCATAATTCTCTCCACAATCGTAGATAAGATAATGACGTCTCTCGAACATGCATCATTTTATACTACACTGTAACCTTTAATACATTTTCACTCATACTGAGCCAAAACTCTCCTTTATTATACAGTTAATCCCATGGCCCAGAACCATCCATCCACTTAAACACACCACTGAAAAAAAGTGGTCCAGAACCATCCCATTTTAGCTGCGTATGGCTACATCCATATAAAACACCTTTCTGTGCATTAAAGTGACCACTTCTTAAAACGTGGTCCATAACCACCCTGTTTTATGCACTGGAGTGACCCAGCATGAAAAAGTAGTCCAGAACCCCCACTCTACCATACTACTCACTTGGGGTTGTATAATTGGTACCGTTATACATGTACCCAAATCTATGACTGTTGAAGAGATTAAGATGGCTACTTTAGTCGACCAGGACCTTCTGCATGTTATCAAATCGATACATTCTGTAGATTAGAAACATTCAAACAAACAACACAAAACCTTGGAAACATTTTCAAGACTCAGACATGAGCTCACGATCGTTCCAGTTACAAATGGTATTGTCCTACTGTGTGACAGGAAATTAGTTACACCGAAAGGATTACAACACAGAGTGATAGAACTAGCACATGAAGGCCATCAAGGCATAGTCAAGACAAAACAACTTCTTCGTGAGAAAGTATGGTTTCCTGGTATTGACAAATAAATAGAGGATTAAAGTCAAAGTTGTATACCATGCCTTACATCAACGCCAAAGGAAATGATGGAGCCGCTAAAAATTACAGTTATACCAGTCAAGCCTGGTGTCAGATTAGCTTGGATTTCAGTGGCCCTCTTTTATCAGGAGTCAACCTAATGGTACTTGTTGATGACTTCTCAAGGTATACAGTCGTTGAAATTATTAACTCAACATCGCCAAAAACTGTCATCCCGCAACTTGACAAGATATTTTCAATGTTCGGAATACTAGAAGTTGTAAAAACGGATAATGGACCTCCATTCAATGGACAAGAGTTTACAAAGTTTGCAGAAAACATTGGATTTTAGCATAGGAACATCTCACCTTTATGGCCTCAAGCTAACGACGAAGCAGAAAGGTTTATGAGAACAACTGGAAAAGCAACTAAAGCAGCTAATGCAGAACACAAAAGTTGGAAACAAGAAATGTACAACTTTTTATGTAATTACGGAGCCAAACCGCATGCAACAAGCAACAAATCTCCCGCCGAGATGCTACTTGGACGAAAAGCGAGAACTAAATTTTTAAGTATACAAATCAAATCAGACGACAACAAAACCATGAAAACCGATACTGAGACAAATGAAAAGATAAAGAGCTATACAGATCAAACTCGCAAAGCGAAGTCAGATTTCGAATTTGGAGACAGTTTTCTAATAAAGCAAGAAAAGCGAGACAAGTTGTTAACTCCATTCAAACCCAAACCGTATGAAATCATCAACAAAACATAATCTATGGTAACAGCGAGAAGACCATCAGATTACTAGAAATTCGTCAGTCTTCAAGACAGTAAAGAATTCACCCCATATTCCACCTTCGGACGACCAGACGTATGATGCAATAGATATGAAGAAAGGTCGAGATGGATGTGACACATATACACCATCAGACTTAACACTAAGAAGATCATCACGAGTCAGAAAACCACCAGTCTACCTGGAGGATTATGTGTGGGCACAATGATGCAAAACTTTTAGAACCTTTACCACATGCGTTGTGTAGCTATAATGCTTTCCTTATAAATAGTCTAGTATGTTGAAGCTATAAACTGTTCTGTAGATCTGGAGAGTTAATAACAATAACGTGTATCTCGTCAAGCTGAACTTGAACTTTACCATCAGTAAAAACCCAGAATATTTTTAGGACGTGACCGTGAGAACTTTAAACCTACTTTACCCAGTTTTACGTTGACCATTTTGTATTGTATCAGAAAATTAAGACTCATACTCATGAATTTCTACTATCTGAATTTCTCTTGTTAGAAAATGTTTTGTTATTATTAGGATTAGTTCCAAACATAGTAAACTGACTTTCAATTTAAATACATAAAGTTTAAGTCTGACATAAAAGTATGGAATTAGAGTTCTAGAAGCAGTGCTATATGGTAATATAGTTATCCCACTGCTGAATCGCAGCTTAGAGATCCGAGATCAGACAGAAATATGGGGTGCTAGATGTAGACCTGACAAAGTGTAAGTTACAGTACGTATGCTGTGGACTAAACATGTGTCTGTAGAAACAGGTCTTTTCGTCTTTCATTTACAAAATCCACACGATGCAATGGCTAGTTCTGACCTGTCAATCAAACTGGGCACATTGACCAATCAAAAAAAATAGGCATCGATATCACTGCTTAATTACGCGTTGCTATAACATTGACTACGCACGGTTTATTTCTTATTATAGTGCAGAGGAATTTGAAAGATTACACAGAAAGTCACTGAAAATTTATCAGAAAAATGATTCGCCGTTGTGCTTCGGGGCACATGCGTTATTATAAACGAATTCAAGACGACAGTTTTTAAAAAAAAATGTTCCCAAACTAAACACCAGCATGGAAAAATGTCTGCGTTAGAAGTGATATGTTATTTATAACCATATGTCAATATATAAATACACAAAACTGTTTTTAAATAATGATTTTATTTGTTGTGCGTGTAAAAATGCTGAATACAATTTTATGCTCGTTGCTTATGTTCGAATTGTATATAATATTTGAGTAATAATTTTACATACAGTATAGAAAATGTGTGAATACGATTTAAAATTTGTCTTATTGTTACCTTGGTTTAAAAGAAAAAATAAATTAAAATACTGGAATCCTGCATCATGCTTCTACAGTGGTCATTTTATTAAAGTTTTCAAAATTGAGCATTAAAACTGATGTCAACTTGACAAAACACCACCCTATAACTTAAAAATCGGATTTTGACATCAAATATTTTAAAATGTTAAATTTAATTATTTTGACTAAGATTTTTATAATGGAAGGTTTCTAACAAATATTTTAACTTTTTGAAGAGGTGAAACTGTAATAAAATATTTCTTATGTCTTTATTAGGCTTGAGACTTTAAAAAACAGCAAGTTATGTCCTCAAATTTATTTAAATGTTTGTCATGCTGACTCGAATAAAACTGATCTCTTGCAATTTACCGATTTTATAACACCTGCAAAATGTTACGACATCAATGAAGAAAGATGAAACCAGTCACACTAATTGGCTAACAAAGGTAAAAGCCGATGCAAATATATCCCCCTGTCCACGTACCTGTTGTGGCTTATTGTGATGTGGCATTATTATTTCCTTCTTTATTAAGAGATTATGAAAATTGATCGTTTTAAAGGATCTGATACTATTTAAATTTACTGGCTTATCAATGATACCCTTGCAAAATGGTTGATCTGTCCAACTGATGATACACGTTGACGAAGAGTTAAGAACGTAAAATATTCCCTTCAATCACTCAGGAAACTTTGTATAAAATGTTTAATTATTTATTGTAATTTTAATACTTGTTTTCCTAAACATAATTAAATTATAAACTCTTGATTTAAAATGTACTTGTTTTAGTCCTATATGACATTATACATGTACGATATAAATTTAACGGGTGCAAACACATAACGGAAGTTTTATTTTAATTTTTTTTTTAAATGTAACCATACCAGAAATTCTGATAATTAATAAGTATGCAAAACTTTGCAAGAATAGAAAAGATTTTGTTATTTTGTCCTCTTCTAGCAAAATGTCTTCAAGTTTGTCATGCTGTTCCTTCTTCTTCATAGATCGCAAGCAAGGTGCTGCAACTTTTACCTGATTTTCGCTATCAGAAATCCTAATTTCATGAATATATACATGTATGTAGTAGTTCAAGCCTTTCTTTAACACACGATCTGAAAGAATCTTGAAATCAGGATGGAAAGTGTCAGAAACATTGTCGAGAATATTGTCCGTTGAATCTATAGCTGATACTACCGAATCCGACATTTTCACGATAGCTTATGAACAGCAGCAACAGTAACTAAGTGGGCGGAGCTTATCGTTCGATGTCGGAACTATCCATTGGGCGTTTCAACACAATAAACATCCATCTACCTAGTCTGTGTTATATCAAACGACACCGAATTGAGAATGAGTTTGAGAATGAAAGCGGATAACTTCAAAGGTACTTTTGAAGGACTGAATTTCACATTCACTTTCTTCCTCAGTGCCGATTTTGATGCGATCACAGCCTTTGAAAAATGACCCAATCGGGTCAGAATTCAACGAGGGTCAAAATTTAATACTACACCTAGATCGTTATTTAACATGACATTTCAAAAAGGGTCAGATTTCAACGTGAAATTTTGATCACTGCCGTTGAAAAATGACCCGACCGGGTCAGAATTCAACGAGGGTCAAAATTTAATACTACACCGGCAAAATATATGCATTGCAAACATTTGATCAGGCATTACATGAGACGGAATTTCCAGTATTTAGAATATAGGCCTAAACGAAACTCAAAGGTCACTAGAAATCCTGCAAAAAGAAATCAAAGGCTAGAATAATTATGTAACTTATTCCCGGACAAATCTGATTTTTGACATTCCACTAGGTAAATACATGTATGCAAGAAATAACGTTTTACACAAATCAACAATTTTTTGTTCAGTATCTTTCCACTGTTTATGGTTGCGCCTTATGCAACGGCAAAACTGGTTTTCCCCTAAGGATAAAGAAATGTTAATACAGAAAGTGAAGGCGATGAATTTACGGCGGAATAAGACAAAACTGAGGTATCACTGAGTGGAATAGACGAAGGTAATGGTTGCGCTCTTTAGTTTCGTATTTTGCATAGGGGTAGATTTTTAAAGACAAACAATTTCCCCGGTTTTCTTCGCTGATTATACTGGCTGATTTTTCGAGTACCTGGGATCAGTCATTTTCGTTAACTGTTTGCTTAGATCATGTATAGATTCTATAAGTGTAATATCCTAAGAAATTTCAGCCACAATATACATGATAAAAATATAGAGGTATGCCAACATTCTGTCTACTGTGCATGTTGCAAATGTCACTCTCAGACGTTCATAACATCTGCAGAGCCCCCACCCAGACCCCCCACCCCAAGACCACGTAGGTATTATTATTGTATGATTTAATTTTTGTTGTGTGGCTGAAACATATCAGTCGTAAGCGTCAAAACACTCTCTTAGAAGTTCATAATATCTGTAGAGCGCCCCCAATAGCAAACATGCGAATAAAGTCACACTAACGTATATTTCTGACATTTGGTTTTAATTTAGGTGCTTTTCTCAATATGCCAGATCTCAAATAAAAATACTTAACTTTGATATCCCAATACCTTCCTATCCTACCATATCTACATGTAGATCTTTCGATTAAATCTAATGTGTGTGTGTGTGTGTGTGTGTGTGTGTGTGTTTTATGATTACATGTGAGCGTGCAAGCCACTGAAGTAACGTTATAATTGTAACGTAGATATGCGTTCTATTGCAGTTTTAATATTCTGTTATTGAGGAATACATGTAAGCTTGCAATAGATTAATTCAGAACCAAGTGTTATCATCAGAAAAGAGTTATTATTATTGATATTATTTCCTTTTAAGTCATAATCAGCTTAAATCGCCATTAACAGCTCGTGATTATTAGCAACAAAAGGAGCATTTCAAAATTTAAATAAAATAGCTATTTTTTTAAATATTTTAAGAATCAACATGGTCCCAAGCAAAAGTAAATAACTTAAGTCATACCGCATTTATGTAGATCCCTCTTCTAACATGGACTGTATTAAATTAATATAATAGCACATAGGACTTTCGAAGCTAGTTAAGAATAGGTAACCAAAAAAACCAACACAATATTTCAATTACAATAATAAAAATAAAAACAACCTGTGAAACCATGTGTGTGTAGCAGACAAATACGCTAGCGACCCGACTTCCCTGTCTCCTGTACATATACAGTCCCAAAGGATTCCTTTGACAGAAATGAAATCATACATAAATTATTAAAGACTATGTTGGTGTATAAAGGAAGACTTAACATAGCTGTGTCATGTTATCCCTGACTGTAGAGATGAATGTACATGTACCTCTGAATAGGAACAATGATCAAGTATGTGCCTTATTGTTTTTAAATCGCTGGTCACGTTTGCTTCATGTATAGGTGAAACTTTGCAGTTTACAAATCCACTTTTTTTATGCATTGAATTTGTCTATGTCTGTGTCTGTGAATGTTTAGTTTGCTTTTTAATTGATATGAATTAAGAAGCCTTACTCTCTCTCTCTCACTCTCTCTCTCTCTCTCTCTCTCTCTCTCTCCCGAGGGGTGCGGACTCGTGTCTTCCCTTGTGTTATATTGTTACAGGTTAGACCCCCACCACCACCATCCCTTGATTCATGTACGGATACTCATTATTTTCTTTGTAACGAACCCCTGTGCATTGATGAGCGTTCAGTATAAAAAAAAAATATGTGTCTGTAGGCTTAGTGCTCTACTTTCTTTATTAAAACCATCTTTCATGTATAAATCATAAGTGTGATTTATATTGATTTAATCAATCTGAATAAAATAGAAACTCAAAAATGAAAACAATCAACTTATCAGTATGAAAAGGTGATTGTGAATAGGCACACAAAGACAAAGCTACATTTTATAGCGGACACACGCGACAGGGATATGAGTTTATTCACCCAGTCAATACAGTTGTCTCTCGTCAATCTAACTCTGTTCAAATGGCAAATATATGTATTTGTATGTGATATAAATAAAATACATGTATAGTATGTACGCTGTATCAATGATATACCACTCGTATAAATTTTTCATGACAAGAAACTCGGCAAGCCTCGTTTCCTTTTAATGAAACATTTATACATCTCGTGGTAAATCATTGATACAGCGTACTTACTACACACACACACACACACACACACACACACACACACATATATATATCTGTTTTTTTCCTTACTGACTTACTTTCATTTTTGACAACACAAGGTCAAAGCAGAGCACACAGTTTAACCCTGTGTGTGCTAGAATACCTGAATACGTAAGTTTTTCAACCAATAAATACTTATAGGTTAATCTTATATACATGACTATTAGACACCTAAATATTCTAACCCAGGATAAGGGATCGTAAGTGGTTCGTATGGTGTTTAAGGCATACTAATTTACCTTCTAATTCGTAGCTATCAATATGGAACTGTATATCTGAGCTCTTGGCAGGTAGTCTTGATTGGCATTGATGGCATTTGAAGTGACCCAGCATAAATTATCTATGCAAAAGTTCTCGAAATATTATCGCTTCGTTCATTTTGAATTTGGGTTTTCATGGCGGGATTTTGTCTGTTCAGCTACCCAATTGCACTAGAGCAGAGCCATGTCTGTCTTTGAATAGACCAACTACACAAGGATTTCAGGGACGTCTATGTGTCTGTCTAACTATGTATTTAATCCATAGCAGCTGTAATGTTGTCTCCTAGGGTATTTTTGCTAATATCGTAGGAGGACGTACAATTTAAAATTTTTTAAATAGATTGAGACATAGCTCCGAGCCCCCATTTAGCACTGCCGACGGTCTAGGTGGATAACATACAAAAATAAAATGTGAGGAATAACAGATCTAAATCTTCAAACAACACAAGTAAATTTCCAAAATGTCTCGACTCGGTCGACCTATTTAATCTGCCAATTTCATCATCTGATGTGCAATGTGAGAATGTTTCCCCCTGTCCCTGCTACTTTACTCATCTGTATTATTTCTTTTTCCTTGACTGGTAGTCCAGTACCCCTTTCCGTACCCCGACTACGTCCTTCACCCTTCCTCTTCCTCCACTTCCGTTTTCCGGTCTGCCTTCAGACTTCTGCCTCCGTTATTCTATCCGGTCCCGTGACCTCTCTAACAATTTCTCCCTACTTCGTCATCTTTGGGTGGTGCTCGGTCCAACCCGAACAACTCCAAAAGCACCGAAAGCATCTTTGTAAATAATAAGGGACGTATAGTCTAGTCTCCCTTTCGACCTAGACAATCTCACACCCTCACACAACCTTTCATCAGCATAAAGGCGATTAAAATCATTAGGTCACGCATACACTCACATCAAAATATTCCATACACGCTCGTACGATAAAATAAGGGTAGTAATTCAACAACGGTATTAACGACTCCTGATTCATACATCAACAACTTCCGTGACGTGAGTACACACCTTTAATTCTCGATATAGTAACTACCAACATCACAACAATCAGACGCATTCCTTACCTTACAAAATCATAAGAGGTACATACAATATTCAGCTTCAAATATGCAGATATTTCACGACATGTTCACAATTCCAACATGCCTAACTCTGTATAGTTCACAACTACGTGTTCAAATTCAAAATTGAAATAAGAATAAGTTCTAACATAACTCATTAATAAATGCAATAATTCAATACGATGCACACAGCAGCAAATTACACAATTAATTCCGATCACAGGCTAACAATCTACATAATTCAGTCTTGTATACTACTAATTTCTCTACAGAACGTTACGATAGATAAATAACTCAACGAAGGTGAGATTTACTCTAATTAAAGGTAACTTCTACATACCAACATAGTTCTAGTAATCAGTTTCTACATACTATATATAAACTTACAACTCTCAGTTAGTAATGTTAACAAATTCGGGCGGAGAATTCTTATCTTTAAGAAGCTTTCAAGTCTGAGTTCCCGCTCTACCTTTTACGAATGTCGTGCATTCGGAGTATGCCTATTAGAATTCACTCCCTAACTTACTAGGCCTCTGCGTTGGTCAAAATCCTGGCGAGTACTAGACGTGGTCGTAAAATGTCCTGTGGAATAAGGGTCTGCTTCGGATAGGTGTCCCGCCCATATTTCCTTAACTCGGCCTTGATTTGATACTAGGGTCTCTTTGAACTGTAGTATGCCTAGTTTCTCACGCACATGTCAAATTTCTTTCTCTCGTGGCTAGGCTGAAGCTTGGGTGTGAATAAACAACTTCTTCCGGTTCTACCAGTACTTTGTCTCTTTGAAGATAGCCGCAGCTTTGTTTCCTCCAGTGTCGATTCAAGCCGCAATCTTGCGCAACAAAGGTCAGTCGCCAATGTAACGGCGACATTCTCAACCCCAGGTAAGCTGTGTACATGAGAGCTGTCTTCACAACGTGACACCCCCTACGCTTGAGAATAAAATCGGGATTTTATTCCCCCTGAAATTGATCCGAAGAACAAATATATGCAGGTACTCGCAATATGAAGGACAAAATCGTAACGACGCTACACGCTGATTACGGACACGAACGTACCGCACGACATATAATTATCTACTGAGCGATCTATGCAGTTTCGGCGCTCCTTCTCATGAAATCGGCACCTATATTTTCGGTGTCCTTTACGTATCTGATCGGCATTTGGTACTGTTGTAAGAACAGCGACCTTCTTATCAAGCGCCCATTCGATAGCTGAGCCTGTGCGAGATCCTCTAGTGGTTGATGGTCGGTCTCCAATACCAACTTCCGCCCGTACAAGTATCGCTAGAACCGTGATATCTCGAAAACGATTCCGAGGCATTCCTTCTTGGATACGGAGTAGTTCCTCTCGGCTGCAGTTTCCGACTGCCAGAGGCGACGAAAAGAAAAAACGTCCCATCGTGTTCCTGTAGAAACACTGTTCCAAGACCCGTATCACACGCGTCAGTAAGTAATACGAAGTCTTTGGACAGATCCGGTAGACGGACAACAGCTCGGGTGTCAGGCTATCCTTCAGAGTTTGGAAGCGTACTCAACACGCATCCGTCCAAATAACTTTGTTCGGGGCCCGTTTCCTGCATTTCATCACTTATAAATTGCACATTTCGTCAAATAATATGCGTCAATACATGCTGACAACCATCTTACAAATGCTCCCTACAGCGTCTTTACAACGACGCAAAAAAAATTATAATCCCACGTACAGGCAATTCCAGCTTTATAGTGTGTTTTATAACAGAGATATTTACTAGTGAGCGAGATGTCATTGCATCCCCTGACAGTACATCTCATGCATCTTGACACATTTTTCAGCGCGATTATCCAGTCATTGAATACCATTTTGTATTCACATTTCAGTATATTGTTCATGCACTAGAACACTGCGCTTAAGCGCATTGCGGATTTCTGACCCTCACCAAATCTTTGACAACGGTATTCAGCCAAAAATCACTTGGATCTTAATCAGGGCTGTATGGTGGATGTGGCAAAGGTCTGATGCTGCGCTCTTTCAGGAAATCTGTCACGACGACGATTTATGCGCCCGTGCGTTGTCTTGGAGTAGATGGGTAACTCAGTTATCGGCGCACGAACGGGTGGATCGGTAATGTTCCACAACTTTTTTAACACTTTCGATGGATACAAATTGTCCAGTGACACTAGCAGTACCAGGCACATGCACCGGGCCTTTTGCATGGAACAATAATGCATATAAAACTCTACTGACAGTCGAGCCAATTTGTGGTCTCTGCTCATTTTCTTCTATCCAAACTTTATCATTTGCACTTGAGTCGGGTTCAAAGCAGTAAATACATTATTCTTCAGCTCTGACAATCTCATTCAAATGTCTCTGGGCAGTCTTTTTAATATTAGCTGAGTAACTTGTTGGTGGTTTCCGCCCGAGTCTGTTTTTGATCAGCCGCCAACAAATAAGGGACTCATTACGCACATCTTTCGAAGCTTAATAATATCCGTTCAAATTAAAATAACCCTGCATTACTGCAATAACGTTAGCACATTTAACACATATAGTATTCATTGTGTACTATTATTGCCTCACACAAATAAATCTCATCGAGCCTTTTACTGTTCTATGAAAATCTAAACAATTATTTTGGAAGACTCTAGCTACATCTACAGCTCTAAGAAAAGAATAAAGAGCAAGAAAAAAAAACAGTTATACTTATCACTTGTTCTAAGTATTACACCTCGTGCCATGTTTCGTAAACAACGCGCATTCATACGAATATATTAATAAGGATAACTTTCAACTTTCATCAGCTCTAACTTGGAAAGGTTCTGTGGGAGTCAATGATACGATGCTGGATACACAGCTCTAACGAAGCAGGAGTTCGATTTATGTTTTAGATTATTCGTGGAGAATTAGAGATCTGTGTTAATATCATATGTAACTCACCTTTTCTTTGCAAGAGGTGAAACTGCATGTGACATACTGGTGTTGCAATTGATATTGGTTTTAAAATTACCACCATGTATTAAAGATCCCTAAAACGCAACACTGTGAGGAGATGTCTACTTCATAACTTTCTTGGAAATTTATATTTTGCTACTTTGGTAATGTTATTACTAGTACAATTTAATCCCAGGGAAATCTTGTAGAATAGCGTGTGAACTGAAGAAAGAACCACGCTGATTGGTAAGTGCAAGAGTTTTCGTTTGCAATGGCATTATGTTTCATCCAGCCGGGGCGGATCGGTTTGTTTCAGAAAGTTTGAAGAAAGCAGGTTTGACACAACACGTTTCTGGTTATTGCCAAACTTATTTCCTCATGTTGGAGGTTTTGTAATATGTTTAAAAGTCAACTTGTGCAAGTTTGTTTTCACAGCTTTTTTTTCTTCCCTTGAAAAGTAGTTCCTAGCGCGCGGATACCATGACTGAGACAACCATACTCAGATAAGAAAAGTAACCTGAGCAAATCGGCTAGATTTCTCTGTTGCATGGGTGAGAAAATATAAACATCTTGCATTTTGTATGGAGCATCTTCATCAATTGCTCCCTTCACAGCAACCACATCCCGCTCATCAATTCTCAGACAACGGTCTTCTGTACGTGGGTAATCTTACATGGAACTACGATCAACTTTAAAACTGTGACACCCGCTCAAAATTGTAAGATATGACAGAGAATTACATCTGTAAATTATATCCAAGTCAAACTGTTGTATCAGCTTGAAATTACCAGAAGCGCGCCCGTATTCTACGATATGTTTTTTGCTTTGTAGCAGAATTGTTCTCTCTCTCTCTCTCTCTCTCTCTCTCTCTCTCTGAACTCTTCTGTCTTATGACTCCGATATATAATGACTACAGTCCAACAATACTACTTTATTAACCTCTTCTTGTTCTCGATCTTCTTTGCTGATTATTCTTTTAATCGTCGTCATCGTCCTTCCACTTCTCCCTGCTACTAATACTACACTCTAACTCACCATGCTACTAATACTACCGTCCAACTTCTACTACTGCCCCTTTTACTCCTCCTCTTCGTCGTCTTCTTCCACCTCCTTCTCGACATACCACATGTATAACTGGTGATGCTGGTAGCTCGTCATGCTTTAGTACGAATTATATGTCATAGTACTTTTGGAGGTGGAGGGCTTATTGTGTTAATGTATAGGAAGCGGTACAGTATTCGTTATCCTTGTGGTTTCAAAAAGCGCGGGGATGTTGTGATACGGTCCGTCCGTTAGATAGTGCGTCTCTAATTTCTCTTTAACCATGTAAGCTTGACATATTGGCATTTGGACACTAGTGTCCATTCTTACCTCCAGCGCAATAAGTTTTTAAAAAAAGTCAGATCCTTACCTTACTGTATTGTTTAATTAAGAACACAGTTTGCTCTATATAAATAAAATGGACACATCAATATTTCTTATATCCTCACTGAAAACAGCGAATAGAGTACACACACAAACATACGCGTTGTGTGTTTTAACAAATAGTGCTCTAGTACCTAGTGTGTGTAACTAACCTGGGACATAACAGAGAGTACCATGTGTGGCTTGTCCCTGACCCGATTATCTTACGGGATTTTCCATACCTATAATCACGAATATCCTTGTGGTGATAAGCTGCTCAAAATACATGACGTTATTTGTTTTTAAATAAGGAACACGTAAAATGTACAGCTGGTACAGTTGATAATAAAAAATGCACTCGTGTTTATCGAAGTGGGATGAACTCAGCACACACTAAACAACGCTCTCGGGTATTATATTCGATATTTTCCTTACAAAATGGAAAACAAAAACATAATCTTGTAATTCATGTGTGTGAATATTGGGACATGACCAATTTATGGGCATACAAATCTACTACATGTATTAAGCACCCTCTCAAACGCGATGAGAATTATCCCATGAAGAGAATGTTGCTGAAAGCAGCAACGTAAACATTTTTTGTTGTAAATTTTAAAACGCGGACCGACATGTACATAATGCTATATACAGTGCTCGTAAACTGGCAGGAATTTCAAGAGAACGAGCAAACTCTGTAACCTGATTAGAGAATTCAGAAATTTCTTTCAATAACACAGATGTTTTAACGACTTTATTTGCTAGCTATTCGGGTAGCAAATAACAAGGTGTCTAGTATAAAAAAAACATCATTAGCTATGTTTCTGATGCAGATGTTTAATCTGCTCTCACGTCTACATATAGTTTGATTTTCAAAATGCTGTTTAATATGTCAGTAAGTCCACCGTCAAACACAATCATTGAAGGAATTAGAAAACTAATTGGTCTTTTTGACTTAGCCTACTTGAAGGCCCATGGGCTTTTACCTTACAAAAGTGTTAACGCTTTAGTGGCAAATGCAAAATTAAGCATACATTATTAACGCTATGGGGATAAACATCCTACAGGAGATTTCATGATAATATGTAGCATTGTTGATTGTTGTATTGTTTTTATTTATTTATGTATAAATGTATCTATTTATTTCCTTACTGACTTACTTTCATGTTTGCTTTTTGCATAAGGATGTCAAGGACGTCTGTGTGTCTGTCTGTTTGTCCATTTAATCCTTAGCAGCCTTTATCTTCCTTGAGAATTTCAGTACACTGTTTTCTGGATTATTTGTACTGATTTTAAATAATTGTAATGTTTTATTTTTAAAGGCCCAGTATCACAGCGATCACGTGTTGAGTCATCGAAACAGAGATACATAGATAACTGCAAGAAATATGTGGAAGAAATGAGATTGTTTTCCTCGTTTCTGTATTGACGAACTCCCATTAAAGCGTAATTTTACCTTAAATTTTGATCATGAAATTGTATAGCTCAGAAACTATTTTCATCATCACCATTCCACGTACTGAAACCAGTATCATCTACTCGTTAACTTCAAAACGTTTCTGCAACACTTTCTCACGGTTTAGAGGCAGATGACCTGTTCTACATGGTCATTTGATATTAGCAGCCATTGTCCACATAAAAATAAACAAGTCATTTTCCAGCGGTCAAAAGACAGTTGACCTGGGATACTTGTCAAAGTGATATTGAAACACATTATGGTCGTAAAGAATAATAAGGTGAATTTTTGCCCAGGCATTCAAGAAGCATGACACGCTGGAATAGTCAATTGTCTTCAGCGGAGTGAAAGAACAATATGCAATTAACAAGTTAATGTTCATCTAACATCGCCAAGAAATGCTTTTTTACATTTTTAGGTCATATTACTGTGGATTAAATCAGATATATTCATATTTTTCTAGCTGTATGAAGAAATAATTAAATAGTTTTTCAAATGTACGGTTACAGTAGAAGGATAAGAAGATAGTGTGTGGCCGCCAAAATACGTCTTTCATGACATCCAACGACGACGAATGAGTAAAACATGCTCATGATGTAGCAATGGATCGAACCTCGTGGACTTTAATATTCATGAATGAAAGGCCCCACACAGTAAGGGACGGATAAGCCTCACAGACTGGAGCAGAGACAATTCTGTGAGGACTACCTTGACTCGTGGACAAACTGTCCGCCAAAATTGTATTCTTTTTGCCATTGTAAGAATAACACGGAGGGTGATCCTGTGCAAGGTTGCCAAGTAAAAGAGATTCCAAACCTTTGAGGAGACTATCAGCAAGTGACTCCTTACTTGCCCGAATAACCCCTGTAGGGCAAAAGCGCACTCATTTCCGAATTCATTATGTATAAGAAAGTTTTTTTCCCCGACTTTGAACCCTGAAGAACTATGTTTTCCATCTCCAAGTAAGCTGTCAACTCCGAGTCTTATCGGTTTGTGAACAGACAGGAGTCGGGTTCAGATGCATGTATGGGGACTCCAGTCAGAAACCGGTCCCGATTTGTTCACTGACTCGAGTGATGGATCCTATAGAAATTCCAGCTGTCAGGGAATCACTGTGCCTTGTCCGATTTGCCAAAAGGAGAAAATGGAGGGGACGCAGGTGCAATCGTCCTAGAAAAACCAAGTCTGCCGCCAGGGTTCAAGGTCCCCACAAGGAATATATATATTGCGAAGCCGACAACGAAACTTTGGCTTGCAACAACTCCAAAGACCCATAATTATGTCTGTTATGTCAAGAGTAATACCCTATTTGTGACAAAAAAATTCATCCACACGTATATGAAACCCACAGATGCAACTAGCTCCGATTTGTCTAGGTTTGAAATGAGTCCCAGCCGGATCACCTGGAACATCAGCGGGCATATCTTCTCTGTGAGATACTAAGGGGCCATTTTTGATCAACCAGTCGTGGAAATACTGGAGGATAGCAATCTCCAGGGACCTCAGGTGGTCGGATGCTACTCTAGTACTCTGGTACATGTACAATTTCGCGATGTGGATCAAGTTTTGGTTAGCAAGCTACTTGTTGGAGGGACCTCAGCTATTTACATGACCTGTACGACTTTTTCTAAAAATAAGGACAATTGCATACCAGCTGGGGTGTGACAGCCCATATCACCAGCGGAAATAAGGCTACTTCGTCGTCTTCACTTAGCTACTCTTTCTCTACTGCCAAAACCCGTCTTCTTCAGTTGCATCTTTTTAATCGAATTTAATGTTTGGACTGATTTGCAAACTGGGATGTCTATGCTATTTTTAGAGACTTTAGAGAGCACGGTTCATAGTCTGAACCATTCATTTGCAAATAGTTATGAACATTTCTCTTAAATATGTGTTCGGTTGAATGATCAGAGTGGTAGTTTCAATACAGTCGTTTGTTAGGTTGAAAGTTTCTTTTGCGACTCACTGAAATCATCCACATCATCAACTTCATCATCTCCCGTTTCAAGTGAACCAAACAGTTTGCTTGGTTCATCCACACACAAATCGCAAGAATATAAAATGTAAATATATAGTTCTTTGTATGTGCCCCATTGATTCAAGAGTCTCAACAACATTGTAACAAGATATAATTCTTCTAAATTTGCGTAAAAAATAAACAGCTGCTGCTCTCTGTGATACGTCTACCTTTATGTTCCAAATGTTTGTCAGTTTTATCCTCAGATTTACTAAACAAATTTGACTCCTCTGTAATTTTAATGGACAAATTTTAAATCCCTCCATTTAAGCTTGCTCCTTAAAAAATAATTCCGCAGACCATATTTTTAAAACTAACACTGTAATGGATTTTTGATAAAGTTAGTATTTAGATTATTTACATTGTGGAATGTCTTGGGAGTCAGAAACGGGGTAGAGATTTCTCCAAACATAGGGCAGTTCTAAGCATACCTTGAATCTTGACATGATATCCCTGAGTCTTTCTTATTTTGTCTGGATTTTTTAAAATTTCAATGCAAGGTTTCAGCGGCAAAGAAGTATTTGCTCTCTCTCTCTCTCTCTCTCTCTCTCTCTCTCTCTCTCTCTCTCTCTCTCTCTTGTTTGATGTAACTTTGCCAATTCGTATTACCAATAGCCCTTAAGCAACGCTTTGCAGTTACCGACCAAGACGGTAACTTATTCCACCTCAACGATTAGATGCGATCCCAATACTCTACTCAGTTCAAAAAAGTAACCTTTTGCATCCACATGTCCATCGTGTTTCTAAAGGCGTTTGAAAACGGACCAACACCGAAAACATTGTTGGATTCTGTGTTTTCTGACGAAAAGCCAAGCTAACATTCCGCATAAAGTTAAATTGGATACAGGCCTCACTTTTGGCACACTAGGCGCTGTCATTTCAACGGTTCGAGCATGCCTATTAAAATATTTGCACGTTCCACTAGCACCACAGACGGCATTATCTCCCGTGCCGCGGCTTCTACTGAATAGCTTGACTTGCCAACTATTCGACCGAACCCGAAAATTGCAGACTTTAACAACCGCGCTGAAGATGTTGGTTAATGCCCCGCCTTCTGTTAGTAACATCGTTGATTCCACTCAAACAAAAGTGCCGCCACAAAGATTGTTGACAGAATGGGGATCTCAGGGCCAGTGACATCATGACCGGTATCATTGACATCATTTACATCAGATCCCACAAGATCGTGTCTGTGGCACACCCAACCGATCTCCAAAACGCGGCCCTGATAAAACAAAACAACAAAAAACAGTGTATTTGGCGGTCGCATAGGTGGAGGGGGCATCCTACAGAAAGAACTCCAACAGGATCGTCTTTTTTGGCACACCCCGCCGATTCCAAAGATGCGGCTACAGAATCAGACATAAACAGCGGCATGGTCAGAAGACAATGTTGGACTTGCCAGCAGTTTTTCAACCTGAAATTTAGATATATATCTAAACAATCTTAGACAAGCTGACTTTTGAGAATGATTTGAGAACACTTAATACTATTCATTTACTTAGTTTCATGTATTAATCACATTAACAGCTGATGATCAAAGCTATTTGTTGGTGCAAGATTTCTAGATGGATAATAGCTACAGACAATTGCCATTCATTTCCAAAAACATGTGTCAAAGAAATCACACAAGTTATTTTCTTAACAAGTATTACATATTCACCTTGAAATCGTTACCAGGTATCAAAATAAATCTTTGACAAATTGATTAAACTCGAGTTAGCAATCTTGCAATGTTAGAAGCTCACAAAACTGTCCTTGGTCAGGTGGACTTGAAAGTCGGCTTATGCTGTATATGTACTACTGTTACAATTATAATATAACTGACAATAATATCACTGACAAGTTAAAATATCTCTGTCTTTCCTATTTGTCATAACGTACTTTAATAGTAAATATTCACAGCCTGCGCGAGAAAATCTGAGATTAACCATGACATCGACTACAGGAGGGAAATAATTTTGACAGTATATTGTGTGAAACAAGGGATCTATAAATGAAAGAAACCGGCCAGTTATGAAATTTGAAGAATGCGGTACAAATGTTTGCGAAAAAAGATGCTTGTTTATTGTTGTTATTGTGGAGTTTAACGCCATTTTTCAGCACAAGATAGACCACACATGGCGGCCAGTATAACTGACGGACGATTAACCCGGGAAAACCTCGATAAGAACCATCGACTCGCGAGAAGCTACATGCAAACTTTTTCACGTACCCATTTTGTCCTAGCCCGAGACTTGAACCCATGCAGAGGCGAGACTGCAGTGATTCGTTATACAGAGCGCATTACACCGTTTGGCCACTCGGCGCCCCGCTGATGTATCTACCGTGGAAAAATTGCAGAATTTAAGACTCTCTCTCTCTCTCTCTCTCTCTCTCTCTCTCTCTCTCTCTCTCTCTCTCTCTCTTGCACACACACCAAATTGAAATTACTGGGGCAAAAACAACTGTTTCAAGAAAACGACATTAAAATATTTCGATTTTTAACATGATTTCTATAGTGGAGAGAGAGAGAGAGAGAGAGAGAGAGAGAGAGAACTTATTTACAACGTTCGTGGTTAATGTTTTGAGAAGCTCCTCTGCTTCCATGTCTACCTTCTTTAAGTAGTTTTCCATAGATTGGAAGCCTCTAGCTCCTTTATATCTGTTCTACTGTCTACTTTTTATTCTTTCTCTATCTTCCTGATGGATATAATCCCATCTGTACATCCAACTTTTCCACAAGTCAGATGTGAGTGTTCGTCGCACACGTTGACATCGAGTCATCGTCTTCTACAGTAACAGCCCGGTTATTCGAATATGTATCCAGAACTTATATGTGCCATTTATAGAACTATAGAAAAACCACTCTTCAAATCTGAATGTTGGACTTCATTGTCTGTGTAAGCCGTAGTGTTTGATCTCTACGTTAAAGGTTAGAAAGTTACGATTTTATAAGGTCACCAATGTTCTAAAGTATTATTTTCATAATATAGAGTAATTCTTCTTCAACTTTACCCGATGAGCTGATATGAAAAAACGCTATTCACCCATAATATCACAAGACAAATTTTGTTATATACACCTACCTGGTGGTAGTGAAATGTTACCTACATTTACATACTTGCAACTATATTTTGTGCATGTACCATTTTGTTAATTTAATAAATTTATTCATATTCTCGTAAAAAGGCTATATGAAATATATGATTTGGACCGCTTGAAAAAAATATCTATCTAGTAATTACTGTAAAAAGAAGCATGCAACGGTTCTAAGAAGTGCATTCCTTCTAATGATGCGTTTATATATATATATATATATATATATATATATATATATATATATATATATATATATATATATATATATATATATATATATAAACGAAATAAACAGTGCTGCGTTAGCAGTTTTAACAACACTGCATTCAACACGTCTCAATCGAGCAACTCACGTGACGGAATTTCCAGATCCAAATGAAACGTTGCGACCATGGAAAATCCGTTGTGATCTTAGTTTTCAACAATTTGATGTCAGGACAAGACAGTTTGCAAGGTAAGGCAATGCTAGCAAAAATTAAACACAAGTATTTTCTTCTCCTTTTCTTCCTATTGTCTGTCTGTTTGATAACGCTATATAATATGCAACACAGCTTTAATATTACATAAACTATACAAGATGCGGAAATAAGAATGAGATATCATATGGGTTTTCTAAGAGGGAAATAAACATAAGGAAAAATTTTACACGGCAAATTAAATTCCTCCTTGATTTTAAAATAAAATTTGTATCATACCGGGATAAATGCCTCATTAAGGAGATTGCACGCCGTGCGCATGAAGAGGCGATAACTTTACCTGCGCTGTACAAATGTATCCGATTGTCAATTAACCGTTTTTGTAGGGTGCCGATTTTCGTGGCTCTCTTGTTTCTTACAAGAAATAAATTCTTGGTACCCAACCAGCAATGGCCATCTCACCTCTGTCCTCGGGGTTTTGAGTCTCGAGCTGTAAGAAAGCTGATAATAGCCTCCCTTTGGTCTATGTTTCTTAATGGTTTTTTCTGGGGTTATTCCTCCACCTGTTAAACTGGCCGCCTTGTATAGCCTGTCTTGCACTGAGAAATGGCGTTATGCCCAAAACCAGCAACAACAAAAACAAATGCTTCAGATAAACACCAATTGTATGCAGATTGTTAAGTATTTGGAAATGTCGACACCATGGAATTCTACAATAAGCCATGAAAAATATTTACACTTTGCAAAACATAAGAAATGGTTATAACCAGAATAAATTAATTTTGTTCATAAACTGTTTAATCTTTAGGTTTTGATCTCTGTAACTCATTAGAAATAATTTCACACTCAATAACAGGTATGCCTTTAATAGAAATTATACAATTTTCACAAGCAAAAGAGAAAAATCAGATCATTAATAACAAGAATCTGTGTAATAAAACTTGAATAGCCATATTATATTATATGTTTGGTTTAAAGACTAATTTGTGCTAATTTTCGATAAAACAAAAACAGATAAACATCATCCAAATATTTTAAACGCGTTGCCTCTTCAATTCAGAAATAAAAGTGTAATGAATCAATGCACTTTAAAAAGATATTTCTAGTTTTCATTCTACTTTACTTTCCATCAAACTATCATAGAGTAGTAAGAAAACACTTTATAAATCGAGCAGCGCGTAAAGTTGCGGTTTTTTATGTGCGTGCGTGCGTGCGCGCTCGTGTGTGATCAAAATAGACACTGGCAGCAAAATAACAGAAATTGATACTGCCTTTCCAAGTTATTATTTCAGAAATTGGCTCAAAAAACGTACGACTAGTAGTGGATGATATTAAGAGAAAATAAATAACAAGATTCAAGATCCATTATTGTTTTTTATCATTTCTACTTAGTGGGTGGATGGTGTACAACTTATCCGCGTTCTGAGAACAAAACTATACATTCCGTAGAGTACAATAAAAGTAAAATGTTTGACTGAATTCCTGTACTGAAATTCTAGTTAGTGTTCACTATATTCATTAATAAGTTCCTGTTTCCTATGGGGACGCGATTTCATCGTGCTGCTGATCGGATAGCGACGAAAACCGAAGCGAGCCGGATACATAGTGCGTATTCTACAGTAAATAAAAGGTGTGCTACATAGTTTAAAATCTGGAACTATATTACTTAATATAAACTCTTGAGGCGGATGGGGGTTGGGGGAAGGGAGGGAGCGATCAGAGCTGAAGGTACACCACCACCAAATCCCTTAAAAATGAGCGCTTGAGTCAGCCAGAACGTTACGTAACCCTAACCCATAAACCTAACCATAGACTCCTTGCCTACTCGTTTAAGCCCCTCCCACCCACCCACCCTGAAAATAACGATATTTCTGGATCGGTCACTGGTCTCTACTTAGAAATAATCAGTGTAATCACATTTTCATCACCCCTTCATTTTTTTTCTCTCTCTCTCCAGGAAAACATTTATCTTCTGTATAATTTCATGTAAATTGACATTAATTTAAAATTAGCGTTAATGTTGGTCTACGTGTATCCTACCATTCACTCTTTCAAGATAAAATCAATGCCTGTGTCATTTTCCTTAGGAGTTGTGCTAATGAATAGTATAGGTTTACCAACAGTGCACAGTTCTTCAAAATATTGTTCACAGAAGGATTATCCGGAAATTTCAGCGGGAATTCCGGTTGCTCTGCCTATTAAATACAAGATCATGAAGCACATGCCTAAGTTCATCAAGACCCGGATATAAAGGTAAGCACTGCAGTGGTAGTTAGCTAATTCAGCAGTCATTATAGCATTAATAATAATAATAATAATAATAATAATAATATTATTATTATTATATTATTATTATTATTATTATTATTATTATTATTATTATTATTAATGTTTTGCAAGTATTCTTTCGAATGATTTTTTTAATATAATTAAGAGTCTACATTACGACTAGTCCCTTTTGCCAAACGCTGGCAGTTACCTTTTGCTTTAATATAACATGCAAGTTATTTGCGTATTGCAAATTCTGTTTTGCATCTGATCTTCTAAAGTTCGCAAATATAACATATTTGAAAATGAAATCCTGAAGTAGAGGTTAAAGAAAAGGAAAAAGATTGAAAATTGTTTGCTGTAAATTATATTCAGTTCTTTAGGCTTTGTTTTTTCAATCAGACACTTGAGTTCGAGTTCATATTTGAAGTGCATTTTCTTTCTGCTTGTGTTATGTGTATCTTTAAAGTGAGATCACGCCAGCAAATCTTTCAACTGTAATTTTATTTTTTACAAATTGTCACAGATGTAGTCGTCACAGTTTGTGACATTGATAAATGTTGATCATATATATCAATTTTCAACATATTGTGTATGTGTCTATGAGAAAATTTTTGACTCAGTCTAAAAAGTATGTACCTGAAAATGTCAGCCAGATATTTTATTTATAATTCATTTTCTTTAATATGTTTATTTAGCAAGGATCTTCAATAGTGCAGGAAATAAGGAGCTAGCGTTAATAACGCTATTATTAAAAATGAGTTTTATTGTACATGTACCTCGCGTGTTTCTTTATAGACTGATCAATTTCCCTCTTTACATGTGAAAGCAAGATGTGTTGTGTTATTGATTAAAATATTACCTGATAAAAAGTATCACCACTATAAAAGAATAATTAATTTTGCTTGCAAAATTTTAAACCTCTAAAGTTATACAGGCACCGACAATTTCATCAAAAATAATGCACGGAAATTGTCCTACCTGTAGTCACGGACGTTATATATATATATATATATATATATATATATATATATATATATATATATATATATATATATATATATATATATATATATACTATATATATATATATATATATAACTATCTTTCTGTATGTATGTTTGTGAAAGCCAATGTTACAAACATGCTATAACTAACAAAAGGCAATGATTCCTTGTAATTAATGATATAGTAAGAACATTTTCTGGACGCAGTGATAAAAGAGCAACGCAGTACTTCTTTGTGCTGTTTATCGCACGATATTACGCGAAATTAATTAACTAGGATGTAATTAACAATTACATATTTCACAACTACCAAGCTTTTAATAGACTCTAGCAGAATGGTAAACATGCAGGAAATAAATGCACAATAAAGTGATCTTGACATATAAAAAATGTTGGCATGTATCACAGAGTATAACAGACACAAAAATAAAAATAAATAGGAACATTTTTAATGCTATCAAATTCGAGGTACAATAAAGAGTTCATAGCAAAACAATAATAAGAATATATTTGTACATAAAAAAACAGTTGTTTTTAAAATCTACTTTAGAAATTATTATCATTTTTACCAGCAAAAACCATATTGTATTGCGTGTCAGTCATAGGTATTGAAAAACCTTGAAATGTCAGGCAGTATGACTACTTATAGAAGTATAGTTCATGTATCTGTAATCGTTTTATCAGCCACGATATCTACAGCCTCTGATGAAAACACAGTCCACTTTTTTAATTATTTTAATGTCATATTCTTACTCCAAACTGTAACGGTCTTCTGTGTGTGTGTGTGTGTGTGTGTGTGTGTGTGTGTGTGTGTGTGTGTGTGTGTGTGTGTGTGTGAAATGCAGATACTTAACCTATATCAGTAAAACTTAATATTATGCTGCAATGATCCCCTCACTAACTTCTATGATTCCAGGTATATCAGGTTGTATACAGGATACATAAAAATGCTATGTTGTCCAGAACTAAGCTTAAAACTAAACCGAAGTTAGTGAAATGTAGGTCAGACTGACCTATTTTGTTGTAACCACGTGTTCCTAACATACATACATCTAGTTTGATAATTCTAGCTTGATAAATAGCTTTAAAATACACAAAAAATTAACCAATAATTGAGGCGTTTAATAATAGACACAGGCACATCCATTTTATAATGAAGGCGTATCACTAGTAAAAATGCAGAATAAAGAATGGGTTGAGATCCGCCTTTCGTCTGTTATCTACAAATACGTATAATTCATTATGAATTACACTGTTATGACAGACTAAAACTCGTAAATACATGCTGAAGCTCCCAAACATACTTTCCATTCTACACACCATGAATTCTCTCTCTCTCTCTCTCTCTCTCTCTCTCTCTCTCTCTCTCTCTCTCTCACGCACACACACACACACACACACACCCTGTTATTGAAATTACATTACTGACCACAAACACTGTCGAACCTATTTTGCTATTATGTAACGTTTCAAACAAGTTTGATTCGTGTTAAGGACTGCTATATCCATGTTAAGGACTACCGTATCTAGGTTAAGGACTGTTGCATCCATCGTAAGGACTGATGTAGGTGAAATGTATTTTAACTGTACATCTCGCACTTGTACATGACACGTATTCCAAAATGTATAAAACGTTCTTGGAAGACCGGCATTGACAAGAAATGTCATGTACATTCCGGAATCATCTACTGAGTTCTACTCTTATGGCTAGATCCACGGCCCTCATGGGCATTTCCTGCTGCACCTTCTTTCCGATAACAGGATTCTCTTCTTCGTTATAGAAACAAATCACCGACAGGCACCGTATCATAAATATAACCCAGAAGCATGCGGTTTTGTCGATAACGGTGTTTGGATAACAACTTTCTTAAATCTAAATTAAGAAACAAAAGAATATGAAATTAGTTATCGACTGCCACTAGAACAAACAATCTGATTTTGTTAGCTTCCAAAATTACAAAAGCCGAATAGGACTGAAAAAATCGAAATTGTCAAAATTTTTAGTTTATTTTTTCAAAGCTTGTTTCATTTTCTCGAAATTATGCAATTTTCTTCTAAAAAGTTTGACATTTTATTATCGTTTTTCTTCTGATACCTTATAGGCATGCGTTAAATAAAAAACTGCCTAAGGCCAAAACATTATTTTAGTTTTAACTGACCTCGTAAACGTACGTTGTGAGGTTGATATTGCTCGCACGTAACATCGGTGATCACCACGTATGCTATCATGTACATTTTTATGACTTGTTTCAAAATAGCTTTAATGTAATAATGGGAAATATTAAATAAGCATGAAAATTTATATCACAAAGTATGCCCTTAATCCTCTTCGTGTTTATAACGTTCAT
Organism: Megalonaias nervosa; assembly: GCA_016617855.1. Taxonomy (NCBI): domain Eukaryota; kingdom Metazoa; phylum Mollusca; class Bivalvia; order Unionida; family Unionidae; genus Megalonaias; species Megalonaias nervosa. Next base: position 72,197 of record JAECUM010013930.1, read on the forward strand.
TAGCCACGGCCTCGACACCAACCACCAAATTAAAAAAACAAGCAAAAAACAACCCAAAAAAAAGATCTCTCAAGGGAACCATGTCTAAATTATCGACATACTACTCTCTGATTATGATCTAGATCTAATTACATTACATTTTCCTGACGGGAGCCGATAAAGGTTCATGTTTTGTTGACCTTGGAATTCCCGCTCCTCTCGTCTTGAGCATTATCAAACCTTTGCAATTATTTTTTTCCTAAGAGGCGTTTTCGTTAGAACATCTATGTTCCGAATGAAGTCGTCACATTCATAAATGTGGAAGTTGTAATTTGATTAGTAAAGAAAAGCTCAACAGAGCATGACTTTGTATCGATGTCCTTCACATCTCCACTATGACTAAGTTGTCAATTTTAATTAAATTGACGTCGAAACGATGCCTATCATAAAGGGAAAATACTGTATCAATCTTGTTTACTGAATTACAAGGATTATCTCCCTTACATAACCAATGACGTTTTCAATCTCATCATTTTTTTTAACTGAAGTTTTAGGAACAATAAAACTTATATTGTTTGTTCTAGTAGCAAAAGTTTATTAAATATTTGTACCACTAAGTTCTTATTGTTTTGTGATTAAACCAACTGGTCAAAGAGAATATTTACACATTTTGATTTAATAATTGTGACAACAGTCACACGTTTTATTAAAGCTAAATCATATATAAGTGTTTAAAATCCTTCAGAATGGCTTCTGAATAAATTAAATAGTTTAATGAACAAGTACTTCTTTATAGTGTCAGTTAATACTATTAAAGAGTAAAAGTTTTAAAGAAATAGGGTTTCGAAAATTCAGATTTTTACAGTTTCCTATTTTCTCTTTAAATATCCGATCCAGAGTCATGCAGGAATACTGCTGATGCTGATGAGAAATTTTGGAAATTTGTGTAGTTTTATAAAAATCATCTAATCTCCAAAGCTTCTTCCAAAGACTTTTTTAAAATCATTTTTCATGCTGAACTTCTAATGCATGATAAAAACTTTCATAGCGAAAAGTAAATAAACTATATAATTGGGTACCAAATGGTATGAATAGGTTAATTATTTTATCCAAACAAGAAATTTTAGAGAAGAAAAAATAATGGTTAGCAAAAGAGACGTTAATTTTACTAAAACCTGGGAAAGGTTGCAGAATTATTTATAATATCTTGATGAAAGATAGAGAAATGTTAGATACTTGAGTACAAGCTAAATAGAAAATACAAAATAAACTACCAAAATCTAATAGATTGGACAAAGCATTTTCCTTTCACGCCTAACGTAGCGTATAATTCTTGTTACAAACAATAGTCTATAAAATAAATTGGAATATCAACTCATAATAAATTTTCTGTTTGCATCGATTCACCTGAAACATAAAACCGTTACTTTTCGGGACTGTGCTTTAGCGAAACTATCATGGAATGGTCTAGCCAGTGGATTAGAAAAGATGCTAACTATATCTTAGAATGATCTAACCAGTGGATTATAAGACACCAATTACTCCCGTCCTTTGTCACTTAAAAAAGTAATTGTGTGCTTGGTAGAAGCTAGGAATGGGGTTCATTTTATTTAGGACACTGATAGCTAAAGGATACATATACATTTTCCGTCATGAAAGAATGCCTCCATCTCTACTTTGTGCAGAATATTTTAAAAGGATACTACATTTGTGAGAAGGAAATAGTAAAAAGAAACAATACATTTTAATGTTTTAAGTCTAAACGGCACACATGTATGTTATATATATATATATATATATATATATATATATATATATATATATATATATATATATATATATATATATATATATATATATATATATATATATATATATATATATATATATATATTATTGTTATATATTTGTCAGTCGCTTTAAATTGCATAGATACATGTATGAAATTGATAGATATCTACACAGTCCAGAATTATTACTTTCTCTTTTCACTTTGCACATATTATCTCTTTTGTATTACGCTCGAAGAATAACAGTAACTTGCCACATTGATATATACACTGATAGCAGTACATAAGTCTACCTACATTCTCTATAACATCTCTTACTTCTTTCCTCTATTCTCTTTTATTATTTTATTTTTATTTTTAAAGGGGGATGGGGAAGATAGTAAATAAGACATCCCTGTATGTTTATTCGTATCTAAAACTAAATTGCGTCATCACAATTTCATAGACGTAACAATCTATATACAGCAGCCAGTTTTCCGACCCACAATTACCTTTGCATGCGGAATATTTCTAAACGGAAATAGTGTAATGACCCAAACGACAACATAAACTTGATTCTGATCACGTGAATGATTCTATATAAAGCATATGCTCGCTAGTGTGATCCTGTATAATACACGTACAGTAACTGATACAAAGGATGGCTTTGTTTGGTTTGTTTTACGGTACACCGACACCATTAGTTTAGTTAGTGCCGAAACAAAAGGAGTAAAATGACTAACGCAGAGACACACCACTGTAACCGACGCGTGCTGATCCGATCGTATGATTCAGAACCTGCGCCCTTTCGGTCGAGATTCATGCACGCTATCGATCGCATCACCGTGCATCCTCCTTATAATTGTTTGGAGGAGTGGGGAAGGAGGACATTAATTTAGTTCCAATTTGTCGTAATTGAATCGTGAAGTACACAAATCTGAGAACAAGGGTGCGAACGGACTGGAATGTGAGTGCATTACATTTTTTGTGTTTTCCTCTTATTTTTTAATTTTTTTTTTCAGTGTGATTATCATCATCAGTACTATGTAGTAGTAGTAGTAGTAGTAGTAGTAATTCTATAGTGATTGATGTTGTTTCCCATACGTTTCACTGACAAATAATATATTTTCGCATATTAACTTTCACGACAGATTACAAAATCTTTGACTTTTATTTTTTTATGTAACTTTTTTTTATGTAACGTTTACTGTAATCATCATTGTATTATCATTGCTCACGTCATTACTATCGTCATATACGTAATCGTCTTGGTCATTATTTATATTATTATTTTATTATTATCATTATTATTATTATTATTATTATTATTATTATTATTATTATTATTTGCGCAGAGTATTGTTTTCACACTGCCAAGATTGCAGCAATTAAATATTACAATCTGATTAAAATTAAGATCATTTTATATTACATAGTTCTGACAAAGATTCATTTTATGGTAACATTTGGAATTCTCAGTTCATTTATTTTTAGTAACCTATCAAATAAAATTGTTGCATTTTCATGTTAATGAGCGTTATCGTTAAAAACGTTATGTTCCGAATTAACTTTTCAATTTCATGTATGCAAAAGCTGTCATCTGATTGGTGAATGAAAGGATCAACATAACATGACCTTGTATCAGTCAGTGTCGGTGAGATCTCCGTCTTCTCAGAGATATTGATTTTTAATCAGGTTGTTACGTGATCCATTGTACGCGTGACGATAATCAATACCAATACACACTGTTGTACACTTTTAGATCACAAACAGTTCTCGAGTGTAATTGTCTACGTGTTTAGATGCAGTTAATGGCTAGATCTAAATGATCAGGTTTACCTGCCCATGACTGAAATTTAGGACAGTGAGACAGTGTTAACACTTTCGTTTTCCGTGAGCCCTATTTCCATCTTTATTATCATTGAATAGCCATTCTTGAAGAAACCTTGACTAGGAATTAATGACGGTAGTAAATAAATGGAAAGCAATGAACGCTTGCGGTTTTTACTTACTTCCTGTTTAAAAATAGCTCCATATTTCGATTATGAAAGTAACTGGAGGGCCATTCCCTGGTTAAAGCATGCTTTTCTCGTTCAGAAACTGCTCTTAGTTCAGCTTTTCACTCAGTTTTGATACAGGTAACAAATTACCTGCTGTAAAAGTTATAGTCATTGTAACAGCGGGAGCACTTTCATTTTATTTTTCTCCGCAAGCTGAGTTTCTACCTTTTTAATATTGCAATTACCGTTGTAAAAAGAAAGTACTGACGGGTAAAAATCAAAGATGGAAGTAAATTTACCCAAACCAATTAACGCTTATTATATTTCTTACTTCCACTTCTAAAAATAGATCCGTAGTCAGACAGTGAAACATAATCAGAAGACATTCTATGCTGTTAACGTGACGGGTGCGACAATGACCATAAGATCGGAGTGGATTTTAAAATTCCGCCTAACGTTATCAGGCAAACAAAGAGAAAATGTTTATAATATACCATAAGCTCATAATATCGGGTACCTTGAAAGTCTATGCACTGGTGTAAACATACATACGAAGATATATATTTAACTATCAAATTCAACGTAATACACATACGCAGTATGTATGATTTGAATGAAAAACGTGTTTATTATATACCTTTTAGTGGAAGCCTTAATAGTTATTTTAAGATGTTAGTGTGCCGCTAAAAATAATCATGAAAAATAATCATGACAAACGATGTGATAGTTGTGTGGTTATTCAAAATTAATGTAGTATTTATCTGTGACTTCTGTATATTTTTACATGTTAATTCAGAATATTAAAACAATAATATGAAAAAGAAACATGCACTGTATCAACTGATGAATACAAAGTATCATGCTTGTCAGCGTTTTAAAAAATCAGAACATTTACGTAACGCAATTATCGTCTCAAGACAACTGCTAAAATAAATATTAGTCAACATTCAGTCAAATAGTGTAACCACGTTTATTTATGTTCTTAGATAATAAAATGTCAATACTTTGGGTTTGTTACAAAGTTAATTGACCGGATTGTATTAATTTTTTGTGACTTTGCGTTAAATTTTGTTACCTATCGAGTCAGAATATTTTTGAAAAATAGTTTGAAAAAAAAAAATCAGAAATATACTATATCAACTTATCTACACAAAAAGGCTCCTATGTTAATGACTTTAACAAAATAAAAAATACAATTTAATTATTGTTATTATCTTCGTGAGACAACAGCAAACATAAACCTAATGCAAAATATTCTCTTGAAATCAAATGAAATAGTTAACTCTTTTATGTGTTCATGTGGTAATAATAATGAAATGGTGAACACTTTTTTCTATAGCCTTATTTAATGCCCAAACATCCCAGTTCTATTGCCCCTTATTTAATGCCCAAACATCCCAGTTCTATTGCCCCTTATTTAATGTCCAAACATCCCAGTTCTATTGCCCCTTATTTAATACCCAAAGATCCCAATTCTATTTCACCCTATACCCAAAGATCCTTTCTCGTCTAAAGCATTCCGATATATATATATATATATATATATATATATATATATATATATATATATATATATATATATACATATATATATATATATATATATATATATATATATATATATATATATATATATATATTGCTTGGCTGAAAGACGTATTTAACATATACCCGTTAGCAGAAGCCTTCAATGGTTATTTTATAACATTAGGACTAATATTTGTGTTGTTACGAAATTAGAATTATGTATTATCTATGGCCTGTGTACATTTGTGTAACCTGTTAATTCAGCTTATTAAAGCAAGTAATTCTTTAATTAAGAAAACATATACCATATCAACTCTTGATAACAATTATCATGCATTTCAGCTTTTTCAAATAACAGAACATTTAACTGTTCATATTATCGTCTTTAGACAACGATGAAACGAAATCTTGTGTAATTTTCAGTCAAATAATATAAGCAGAGATTTAGGTACTTAAATAACGAGAACTGTTTCAAAATAATACAATATAATGTAATTTAACAGTATAACAATACTTTGGTAGGATTGAATTGCACACAGTTTAAGCAATCCCTTTTTTATTTTGATAATGACGATGGCATTTATTTATTTATTTATTTATTTATTTATTTATTTATTTATTCATCATTATATTAACACCACTTTTATCGTCACCATCATTATTAACGTAGTCGTCCTCGTTATTAGTAGTAGCAGTAGTAGTTGTGCAGAGTATCGTTTTCCTATGGACACTATACTGCCAAGAGTGTCAGGACACGAGGTGGCCGAGTGGTTTAAACCGCTCGCCTTTACCGTTTACTACATCTCACCTCTGTCCGAGTGAATTCTAGTCTCGGGTTCGGCCATTGTGGGTATGAAAGAAAGCTTGCCAGTATGCTTCCCGTGGGTCGATGGTTCTTACTGTGGTTTTCCCTCCACTGGCCGCCATGTATAGCCTAGCGTTGCTGAAATATGGCGTTAAACACCAAGACAGCAACAAAGGCCAGTTTTATGTACACCGGTCAAGGAGGACAGTTCACGTTGCTGCATGCATTTCTCTTTCAGAAACTATTCTCGAGTTCAGCCTTTAACGTGGTTTTGATACAGGTAATGAATAAATGACTCGTCACGTTTACCCGCCGGGGGAAAATCAAAGATGTAAGTAAATTAACCCAATCAACGCTTACTATATTTCTTATTTCCACTTATAAAAATAGATCCGTAGTCAGACAGTCAATCATTATCAGCAGGCCCGGTCCGAGGATGTGCGGGGCCCAAGGCAGCAAGCGATGAGCGCTGGTCCCCAAGCAACAAAATTGCATTGCGGAGAAGCGCGGGGCCCAAGGCGGTTGCCTCGTTCGCCTTGCTCTAAGGCCGGGCCTGATCATCAGAATACATTCTACGCTGATAACGTGATGGGTACGACAGTAACCAAAAAGGTCGCAGTGGATTTTAAAATTCTGCCTAACGTTATCAGGTAATCAAAGAGAACATGTTTATAATATACCAGAAATGCATAATATCGGTGTACCTTGAAAGTCTATGCTATAATACAAGTATACTTACATATGAAGATATATATTTGTTTACCTAACAATGTCAGCGTAATACACATACGCACTATGTATGGTTTGAATGAGAGACATGTTGATTATGTACCTTTTATTGGAAACCTGAAGAGTTATTTTAGTATGTTAGAATAACACGAATAATAATCCTGACAAACGATGTGATAGTTGTGCGGTTGTTGCGAAATTAATGTAGTATTATCTGTGACTTTAGAATTTTGGTTTCTTGTTTATTAAGAATATTACAACAATAATATCACAAAATAACAACAACAAAAAAAATATGTACTATATCAGCTGATGCATAAAAAGTATCATGCTTGTCAGCGTTTTATCCAATCATTTACTTAACGCAATTATCGTCTCAAGACAACAGCTAAAATAAATATTATCCAATATTCAGTCAAATAGTTTATTTATTTATGTTCTTAAAAATAAACCTAATACAAAACATTCTCTTGAAAGTAAATGAAATAATTATCTCTTCTATGTGTGCTTGTGGCAATTATAACGAAAATGCTGAACACTATATTTCACACTGCCCCTTATTTAATACCCAATGATCCCAGCTCTACTGACCCTTTTTTAATACCCAAAGATCCCAATTCTATTGTCCCTTATTTAATAGCCAAAGATCCCAAATCTATTCCCTTTATTTAATAGCCTAAGATCCCAGTTCTATTGCCCCTTATTTAATAGCCAAAGATGCCAGCTCTATTGCCCTTTATTAAATACCCCAAAAAGCCCAGCTCATTTGCCCCTTATTTAATACCCAAAGATCACAACTCTATTTCCTCATATTTAATATCCAAGGATCCCAGCTCTGTTGCCCTTTATTTAATACCCGAAGATCCCAACTCTGTTGCCCCTCATTTAGTATCCAAAGATCCAATCTCTATCATTCACCATTGGGAATCATTTACGTTTGTTCACATGGGAAGCGTAACACTTGAAACCTTCAGTACTCATGGGACACCCGATCCGCTAATATTTGACTTCTAGTAGTACACAGCCATACTTCTGGGAGTTTTTCATGATAAATAACATTAGCAGCAGAGAGGGTGAACCCTACAACTTTGTAGAGACCTTATTTTTGAAAATTAAGGGTTCCTACGAGGGTTTTAAAAAAACATTTTTGCCTTAATAATGAAAACTTCTTTAATTGACCAGATTTTTTCACAATCTGGTCACTACGCGTATGTCCTTCACCCTCTCTGCTGCTACCTTGATAAAATCAAGGACCAAAGATTTTATCTAAACCTACACGATACCTTGATCTTGGATCGTGTAAATTTATCGTTATAAATCCAAACGGAACAGCTTGTGCTTTTGAAAAGAAGTTTTTAAATTTAATCATGTCCATGTCGCCTGAACACCAAGTATAATAAATATTCTGTAGAGTATAATTATATACTCCTGTAAATACGTGGTAATGGCTTAACTGATTTAAGACGTAAAAAAATAAACACATGGGCAGAAACGGTTAAAGATGCTGGTGCATCTATTAAGGATGTTGCTGAACTAGAAAAGTTATTAAGATTTCCAATAACAGTAAAAACACTAACCGGAGAGATATTATACGAACCAAAATATATAAAAAATGGAAACCCTATAACAATCGTTGATCATAATGCACATGCATGGACTAATGCTGTAACGATATTTCCACGAGATAGAAAAGTTAAGTTTTATGATGGTGATATATTTGATTTTATCAGAAATATAAGTAAAAGTGACCCTGTGTCTGTTTGGTTATTTCAAAGTTCAGAATACGATTACGATCAGTTTGTACGGCCTAACGGTGATATTTATCGTACAGAATTTCTTCATGAAGAAATGGAACATCTTGCATTGAAATATACCTCTGATGATGTCATAGTTGGACAATTACTGAATAACTGTTTTACCGTACCATCGGGTGCTGCCCATTTCGCTCAGGAGAAAAATTCATGGAAAACGACACGATCAGAATTCCTTGAAGATGTCAAGAAAAGCTGTTTAGTATATGGTCACGGTGGGTTATGGAACACCAAATACAACCATAGTGATGTTATCTCGGTTGATATGGTAGCGTGTTATCCTGGGAGTTTTCTTGGATATGGAGTATGTTCTAAATACTTTAAGAGATTCGGACATCCTACACATGACATGACCAGGGTTGCGATAAACGGACATTTACCAGATTTTGACTTAACCGGATTTGCTCATGTAGAATTATTCGAATTTGCAGAAAATCTCCATCCGATTACTTATGCTTGGTTTGGAAGACATTTTTCAGAAAAATATTGGGTTCCAATAGTACTATTGCGATATATGCTTGATGTTGGATTTTTAATATCGTTGAGAGTAACTGAAGCGATTATATCGTATAATTCACAGAAGCAAGTTTGGTTACCAGAACCGAACAGATTTAATATTGATGATACCAGAAAAGAATTCCCTGATATTGATGAAGATCATATTATTAAAATAAATAAATTTTATCAGGAAAAGCAACATGGACACCGGAAAATAACACCCTTAAACACACTGCTGAGGTTACTGGTGTATACAGATTATCTATATTTTGTGCTGAAAAATTTACTATATTTACCACATTTACATGGCGTCATTCAACCGATAGTTTTTCTGGAACTGTGTCTATAGTGTTAAACAAAGATGTCGAGGAAACGTTTATGCTAATAGCGAATGATAAAAAGTTAACCACAGCAGATTATTGGTGGTGTATTGAGTTTGTAGCCGAAACTCCTCAATTAGTTACCTAGATAAGTATAATGAATCAAGAGTCATTTATCGACGTTCAACGTCACAGATACGCTCAAGTATGTGAGTGTCAAACTAAACTAAAAAATATCATCGACGATTACACGATAAAGGTAAAAAAATATCGTCGTCGTATGGTTGTTATTGATATAATGGTATACTCGGTTTCTGCTGTTATTGCTGGAACTGGATTATTATTATCAACAATAACGATGACAGCGCCTGCAGTTGTAGCGATTATAGTTTCAACGGCAACAACATGTGCAGGTATTTTCAGTATTATCTCTAAAAAAATATCTACGTGTACGAATGATAAACTAAACGAGTACGTGATGAAATTGCACACAGCAACAGCCGCATACACTAAATTATGCTCGTATATTTCAGCGTATCTCAGTGATGGTAAAATATCCGATGAGGAGTTCGTAACGATAATGAAAACCTACGATGAAGCATTCATAATCGCTAATGACAATAACGGAAAGATGGAGAATTAAATAATAACGATAATAATAATGTCAGAGTCGAATTACTTCAGCAGATCGTAGCTAATACAACGCCGTCAAAAACTACTATGATATCATTAAGTTCAACCAATCCTGAATTTAGCGTTAATTTTCCGACTGCAATTCCAGCAAAGGAAATAGCATTAGCGCAATTACGAGTTTATTATAGTTGGCCTAATATTAGATCAAAACCGTTTGGTGGACAACAACCAAATAATTCACTGGTATTTGCGAATAAAAATAAACCAGATGGAACACCTGATTGGCAAGTTGTTGGAATTTCAACGGGCAGTTATGAAATAGAACAGATCAACGATGAATTTCAACGCAGAATTAAATCTATCACAGGGAAAGAATCTAAAATAGCGATCACTGTTTATGAACCAACATTATCAGCGGCGATTGAAATAAATTCTCCTGATTACCTCGTAGATATTTATCAGAGTTCGATTAGATCAGTGTTAGGATGGCCTGAAGTTGCACCTGTTTATAATGGAGTTTCAGAACCAAAACTAGAAGAATTTAAAACGAGTGAAGAAAAATTCATTAAAGATCCAGAATATCGAGGAAAACAACCATGGAGTAATAATACAAGATTTGGATTTCCAAACGACGATAGATATTACTTTACCGATTTTGACGGTAAAAGAATCCCCAGGTTGAATAAAGCATTATTTATTGTTAACACAGACACCAGGACGAAGATTAGTTTCTATACTGTTGATGTAAGATTTATTAAACATTTTTTAGATACTCTTAAACCTGAATACGATAAAACGTTTAATGATTTAAGAAATTTACTTATTTCATTATCACAACATTATAATGAAAGTGTAAAGCAGCAAATAATCGAGTCAATAAAACATTTAAATGGTATCTTATTCGATTTATACATCGTCAATCGAAAGTATTATAAACACTGCGACTAAATTCGATGGAAATCGTTACACAAATCCAGAATCTAAACAAGTATTTCTTAATCATTATAAAATAACAGAAAAAGATTTACAAACATTTGTTATACCAGATTTAAATAACGCTGAAATGAAGAAATCATTAAATGATCTTATTGAAGAATATTATCCGGGAGTAATTGAATCGTGGAAAAAAATAGCCCCACCACCGGTTATACTAAAACACAATAACAATCCCTTTGGTGCCGGACGTCATATATCGCCAGGCATTGTAAACATAACAACAACAATTGCAGTCAATCTGGTATGTGATGTTATTGAAGGTAGCTATCAGGTAGATCTTTCTAAGTCTAGCCAGGCTCAGCAAGGGTACATATTATTCAGTTTTAGTCCGTTGGTTCCTCCCGGTTCGTTAATTGTATCAGAACCAATTAACCCCGTGTACCTGCGAGTTCATAATCCGTTATTGTGTCTTTTGGAATGGCCCTTGTGTGGGGTACCCCGTTAGTGAAGTCACAAGGTCACGACCTCATATCACCCCGCGCTGTATATTTTTGTTGAGATGATATGATGATGATATGATGATGATGATGATGAAATGCCGTCTTCACGCCAGCACACCAACCCATAACGATCAACCAATGGGTGATTCACAAAAGTGAATCCACCACGTGTTGACGTAGTGGATTGGTGTACTCTGAAGACGGGGGTGGCTGGAGCCCCCAATAAATTATCAATTTTGGCATAAAATCGCCCCCCGCAGACAATTTGTCCTTCTTGGGTTTCGAACCATGACCCTCCGGATGAGAGTTTCTACGCGCTATCAACTGAGCTATCGGACCTTGTTATAAATACATATTGAAAAAGTTAGTATGTGTTTACCAATAACCTTAACAATATGTCAGTCATATCGTTATTCCTAAAAACTACAATATTCTTAACAAAAACCACATTTTTCTGTCTAAAATGAGATTTTATATTTCTAGTTTCCAAAATATATATAATTCTGTATAACACTGAGTCTATGCGTGGGCCGTAACAGCGGATATTGATTTAGTTATATAGCGGTTCTTAAAATAACTTTACGCACAGCTGTTATGGAATAATCAATATGCAGCCACAGTCTTCTAGATTTCATTGTGCACGGATTTTATGTAAACAAAAGAATAAACATCCGGATATTTTTTTTTTGTTATAAAAACGCATTATGATAACGCTCTATGAGCGTACATACAGGTTTATATTCAGTTCTTCGTTCCTCGTGTCCAGAATTCTATTATTTTGGTCTGTAAGTTTAAAGTGTATTCTTGATAGAAAGTGATTGCTCAAATGTTTTTGATTCTTTTTGTTGTTTTTGTATTAGTTTTTCTGTTTGTTGTTGTATATCTCGTACTTTTCGTTCTATTTTAGAAACCGGTGTTAATATCGGTGATAATTCAAATTGTTGTGGTGGTGGTGGTTCAGATTGTTGTGGTAGTGGTGGTGCTTTTTGTTGTTATTGATATTGTTGTTGTTGATATTGCTGTTGTTGTTGTTGATGTTGTTGTTGTAGCTGTAAAAAATAACTGTCTATTCCATTAATTAATTTAATATATCTTGGATCATTATTTCTGGCCTGATTAAGTCCGTAGTATATGCGATATATCCATTTGTACCAGTCTTCACGATCTACATAATCATTAGCATATTGAGGTTTTAAAAAAATTTCTCTTTGATAAAAACTTGTTGCAGCAATCACGGATAATTGCTCCTCGCTAAATTTTTTGATATAATTAATACTATCTTCGTTAAATTTATCACTCATCACAACTCTCCTCCTCGCTTCTTGTTCTTCTGGTTCTTCTGGTTCTTGTGTACGATCCTTTATGTCACCTATTTCACCACGAACTTGTTCAATACCCTCAAGTATTTCTGGGACTGGCATCGCAGCAGCTATTTCGGATGGGAGTTCACGTAAAATTTCTTTTGTTTTCTTAGTTCGCCTTGCTATTTTTCCAGTTGCTTCAGCAGTTTTTTCTAACACAGGTAGAATACCTTTAGTAGTCTCAGTGATAGGTTTAAATAATTTTTTTGTATCCTCCTCAAATTCAACTTGAGATTCCTGACGCGATTGTAGTTGTTGCTTAACAGAATCACGAACAGGTAGATATTTTTTAATTGCCTCTAGTCGCTCTCGAGCTAATTTAGCTGAGTGTGGTTCTCCAATACTCATTATCGACTAGAAATTCTCATCGGAGGAAAACGAGCTGGTAATAATTCCCCAGAAATCATTAATGAAGTAGTTGATATTTGTAAACGATTATTTAGTGGCGGCATCATGGATATTAACGTGTATCGATCCCTCATTAATGAAATCGCCGACGATTATTACAGTGATTAAGTATGTAATTAGTGATAAAATCACTTAATAATAACAATGATCGTGCATGGTACTCAACGTGGACCTACCATGGTCAGGGTAATAAACTCTCGATTACCGATATACAGAGCAACCTACGGAGATGGACTAGGTGATGTTATTCAGGGTCTGTTTAGAAGGATAGCCCCAAAAGCAATACCTATTGCAAAGCAACTAGGAATGAAAGCTATTGATGTTGTTCGTGAAAAAGGTGTAAGCGCTGTTGGTAATCTCGCTAGCAAAGCATTCTCAGCAATTAAAGATAGACTATCACGATTAATACGCAGACCACAAACGACCCGACCTCAACCTGTGAAATTACCTAGCACTGAAGTGATGCCCGCAAGCGTAAGTAAAATAATAAATCAGGCAGCTAATCGAAAACTAGCGGAGTTAGCTGACATCCCGATGTCGGAAAAGGAAAAAAATATAACCGCTAGTCTGATAGCAGGAAGTGGTCTTCGAGTTAGACGAAGACGATAATAATAAAGATGTTTAAGCGCATATCTGACCCCGCGTTTGACATGGATGCACCAGTACTCAAAGATGAGTCTGTGCGTGATTATCAGTATTATTCTTACGACGCACGACTGCCAGATCAGCGTGGACGAATTGAACTACAAGTTCAGGATACAAGCAGATATTTCTTACCCGCTGAGGCATTTATTGAAGTAGAAGGTGAAATTTTAAATAACGCTAATCCTGTAGCACCAGTAGAATACGTCGCTGATGTTAGGGTTGGTTTTGTTAATAATGGTATTATGGCGTTGTTTGATAGCGCTACGTACATGATTGACGGAAAAATTATTGAATCTATTCAGAAAGACGTTGATGTTGCTACAACAATACTTGGTCTTGCGAGATACAGCGACGATTATTCAAGATCAGCTGGTCCATCAATGATGTTTACAAAGGATACAACGGATCATCCTGACAGTAGAAATCAAGTCTTTCGACAGCCTAATGATCGAGCTCCTGCTCCTGCTGCTGCTGCTGCTATTGAAGATCTACCTTTTCCAAATCCAGAATTCAATTTAGGATTTGCAACACGTCGAGCGATGTTAAGCGGTAATAGTAGAAGATTTTCATGTGCGATTCCACTGTCACATATCTTTGGATTCTGTAGAGATGTCAGAAAGGTTATTTTTGGAGCCAAACATACAGTTGTACTAGTACGAAAAGCAACCGACAATGATGCATTATGGAGACCCCTTGGTGATGCTGATAAAGTAGAACTAACAAAACTTTCCCTGTGTTGAATAATGAAATTACTCGTGCAACTTCCATGAAACCTTCTAATGCGATCAAAAAAAAAATATATACCAATACGACGTGAATCTTTCTCTCAACAAGTATTAGGTAATGTAACTGTAAGATATTTATATGAACCTGGCGAACTTGAAGGCGGTAAAAAAAGAGCAACCGATCCTATCTGGAGCGTTACTACACATAAAATTTCTAGCGTGGTTAGATCCACTGGTAGACCTCCAATATACAGACTAGATTCTACAGCCCCTCAACGTGGATTTGTACGTGAACAATTGCAAATAATTCCTGAGAATACACAATTACCACCACGTTCAATTTTGTAAACGTCCAGAACCTCGACGTCGATTACACTCAAGACAGGTCAGCATTACATTTTCACGTGTATGACCGAGATCACTATTAATTCTGTCTACGGTAAATTGTCTTGGATTATTATTCGAATACTGCCATGACATATTACAGTTGCAACTTGCGCAATTATTATTCTGTAGTTGTTTTAGTTTTATAATAAATTCAACATCAATATCAAAATCACGATTATTTTTTTTGTCACACTGCTTATAACCAGATAGTTTTTTTCTTATTACGTCATTATTAACAGTTTGATCATTATTTTCTATAAAATTCATAATAACCCTATGTAGTTAAGATATTCTCCTGACTCGAGATATGGCGAGATAGACTAAATTCGACCATTCGATCCGATCATCTACAATCCAGATTTTAGTATCAGTTATAGTTAACCCCTGTGACGAGTGAATCGTTATAGCGTATCCTAACGTCCACGGTGATTTATTCATAATCAGCGCATTCTCAACGACATTAATATCGACTAAAATAATATCATTCAAGACAAGATTCTGTATCCTTGGTGGAACCAAGGCACCAGGAATTTCAACATCAATATTCTGCCGTCGAGTATCTGAGGGGCGATAACACAAAGGTACAGGTAGATCTGAAAACTTTTCTTTATGTAACGGTCTCTACAAAGTTGTAGGGTTCACCCTCTCTGCTGCTACATTTGTAATGTCCATGCCTCTCTGAATCATTATCCAAATATATTACTGGGGTGGATCTAATCGAGAGATCTGGTCACTTAACGTAAATATACAATTTCAGTTAAAGTACGAATATACTTGATCCAAAGATTTAAAAATGACAATATAAAATACGTAATATGGAACATTTTATCGTGGAATTTATTTTCTGTATTGATCCAATTTAGAGGAACAGCGATCTTTGAAATCAAATTAGCAACCCTCTCCTTTAATTTCATGCCGGAGCTTAGTAATATAATTTCAACCCTGTACTGTAATTACTGTATATATAGCTAAAAATAGATTTGGGATTTTCCAGCGGAATTTCCCACGGTGCGATGATCCTTCTATATATCTTCTATTTTCACTTGCATATCACAATCTTTGCTACAGTAAGTTGACGGCAACGACAAATAAAAGGATATACTCGCTTATTCAAGAACAAGAAGGTAGAAATAACAAGAACACTTTGAAATGACGGTAATACATTCTTTTAGCTATGTAGATTAGTGTGTATTGTAGACTGAGGTTGATTATTGATGCACATATTGTATGAAATATGTATTATATTCATAGAATTATTATTATTACTACTACTAATACTACTGCTACTGCAGATGATGATGATAATGATTTAAAGATTCTAAGTTACTGAACTAAACGAACTGATCATTGTATGCATTTATGTTTGCATGCATGTATGTTTACGTTAACCGATTCGGGCTGGTCCCGTGGAAGAAATCAAACCCACATCTTCTGGTGACAAATTCGACACCTTAACCATTGAGCCACTACGATATTTTTGCGATTAGTTAAATCGTATTGTAAACAAATCTTGACATCTATGATATTTATTGTTGCATCGTTAAAGTGACGATGTATGTATGTATGTATGTATGTATGTATGTATGTATGTATGTATGTATGTATTCATGCATGCGTGCATGTATGTATATATGTATGTGACCGTACATTATTATATCGCTAAATACTGTAAGTAATAGCTATAATTACCGTTCTCCTTTTCTTTTTTTCAGATTCAATTCCAAAGGATGATGGACGCTTCATCAGACAGCACGAATCAGAAATATGGTTCCGTTTCCATGGATTCCTCAAGCTCTAATGACAATGTAATAACTCCCGCTAGAAAATCCTCTCATGGATATTCAGTCATGATCAGTCCTAGTCATGGAGATGTGTGCAATATTTTCCAGAATTCATCTTACCGGAGAACCAAGGACTTACCTCTTTATAGTCTGTGTCAGAAACTGTTAAATATTGTGTCAGCTGAAAGCTCCGATAACACACAAGAACAATATCAAGCATCACTAGTACCTGAAGATGTATCTGACCATGACTGCGAGTGCCAAGTGTTTTCTCAAGATGAAGATGGGGACACGTTGTTACATAATGCAATAATACAACAGTGTGAAGACTATGCTGTGTTATTCATAGAACTGTGTTCCGACCCATGTCTCCTTGATATTCA
This sequence comes from Megalonaias nervosa, assembly GCA_016617855.1. Taxonomy (NCBI): domain Eukaryota; kingdom Metazoa; phylum Mollusca; class Bivalvia; order Unionida; family Unionidae; genus Megalonaias; species Megalonaias nervosa. The sequence goes on from JAECUM010013930.1 coordinate 89,394, forward strand.
GAACAATTTGTTCCAGACGGCGCTCCTTTTGGCGGTTTTAACTCAGCAGACGACAATTGTCAAGCGGCTTGTTGAGAAGGGAGCCTTGTTGACTTACCAAGATCGCAGGGGTGACACAGCTCTTCATGCAGCGTGCAGTGGAAAGGGGAACCTCACAATTGTGAAAGCACTTGCAAAATCAGCGACATTTGGCCAGAGTCTAGAAATCAGAAATTGTGAGGGCCTCGCGTGTCTCCATCTCGCCGCCAGGGGTGGAAACCTCGAACTGCTGAAATTTCTTCTGGAAAAGAACGCTGACGTAAATGCCAAGGAGCTAAAGACTGGAAGAACCGTGCTTCACTGGGCGGCAGAAAATGGACACGTTGATGTTCTGAAATTTCTGTTCACCTGTTTAGGTGTTGATGTGAACGCAGTGACGTATGATAACAAAACAGCTTTGGCATTAGCACGAGGAAACGGTTTTGCAGATGTTGTCATGGATCTGTTGTACGGAGGAGCCAACGAAAAGTCGGATTCTGACGATAACAATGAATCTGACTCGGAAGAAGAATAAATCAAGACCAGACAGAGACTATTATGTGACCTCATGTAACTTTTATCGGAGAATATCGCTAATGATATCGATTCTATGGCCGATGTGACCAAAATACTATTATGATATTCTTGATCATTCCATTGATTATATCTCCTGTTTGTGTTAATAAATGAGTCTTATTTAATACAATTTTTGAACGTATTTAATGTCATTTTATTTGATGTAAATTGTGCAAAACATCATTTTAAGAAATTTTTTGCAAAATTTTGACATTTATAACGGTACCGATACATATAGATTATTACTGAATCATAAACATTACAAAAACTAAAATTGGCAACTTGGTTTTATATACATATGTATCAAACGTATGATACCAAAATTGAGAGCTTTTAACAAAACCTACAAAAATGTCAATATACACAAAGGAGTCTCGATTATACCTAAAATGTATGTATAATAATTATTAACACAAAATAAACTTTTTCTCATCAGTACAGTTAACCAGTCTGTCTCTAAGATTTCTCTATAATATTTATTCTTCTTGTGTGCAAATTTATGTATCGCTTCCTTTTACTATGAAAAATCAATACAATGTGTCTTGAACATTTTATTCCAATCGAAAACGTTTTCATGAAATGATCAGGCACCTTGCTCTTCGCCGTCATTCTGTGGATCACAAATCATTCTGCTAAGAGAATGGTGTTGTTTTTTATATATAGGTAAAACGATGTCCTTTCATTAAACTGATCGTTCAAAACTATATGTATCTAAATGACTAAATGAGAAAAGATGTAAAGTATGTCTACTTGCTATCATAACTCCAGACATTTGATGCAGATAATATGTTTTAATATTAAAGAGTTCACAGAGTATGGTGTTGATATTTTATTTTAGCTTTGCTTTATTCTTGGCTCCCGCTCGGATAAAAAAAACATGCACTTAAAGCATCGCCAACAAAAAAAGACCAATTGTATTCGAGAATGGTGGCGATGGGAGGGTGTTATATTTTTATTTTTCTCGCACAGATAGGCTAACACTTAAGTTATGGAATAAAATCCTAACTTCATCACTTAAAGTCACTGAGAATATTTGTAAACGTTTTCTTCAAAATTCATCATATACCTTGCTTTCTTTAAACTATGAACTTAATTAAGAAAAATATATTTAACCACTATTTATGCAAGAAATTAGACTGTCAACGATACCAATACTTTGCACACGTCAAAGTAATAAGGGTGAAACATACTCGGAACGGGATAACATCAGACGAAACCTCTTTCATTGCCATAGCGGCGATATCATGTTTGGCACTACTTTCTTTTCCGATTCAGGAAATATTACTGCCCTTCCATATTTAGGACTACTTCATTTTTTCTGCATCTCTCTCTCTCTGTCTCTCTCTGTCTCTCTCTCTCTCTCTCTCTCTCTCTCTTTGTATCAACAATTTAGTCATTTTTAAAAAAATAAAATAAAACAAACTTTAGTGAATATTGTAAGAAATGATTATGACCCTACATACGGGTTCTTCGTATGTTTGTCCTCAGTTTTCACTGAGAATTTCTGAAAATAGTTTAGGGTCAGCTCTCTATAGTCACTGTCTATTTCATGCATGGAACACGACTTAATCGATCCAGACTGAACACCGAGATCGCGATCACTGAGGTTATAGCAAACTCGACAGAAATGGCATGCCGAGGTTATTGTTCCTCGTTTCAGTAAAATCAGTGAATGCTGGACTAAGGCTGTAATCCAATGACAAAATAATTATATGAGGAACAATTTCAATTTGACTTCAGCTAAATGGATCACGCAAGATGTAAATTTCTTCGTCATTTCATCTTTCGAGCCGAAAGGTACGCCATGGGATACACATATTTCTAGGATCGGTTGGGCCATGCCAGCCCTGGATGGGAGGAGTAGCGCCGAAGGAGTCACGGTACTAATTATATGGTGTAAGGAGAACCAGTCTAGAAATGGGTGAAGATAAAATAGAGTATATATGAGTTTTGCTGGCCAGGATTGGTTGAGTGGGGGGAGATAGAGAGAGAGATTTGGATTTTTAACGTAGCTTTTAAGTGTGTGTGTGTGTGTGTGTGTGTGTGTGTGTGTGTGTGTGTGTGTGTGTGTGTGTGTGTGTGTGTGTGTGTGTGTGTGTGTGTGAGATTTGGATTTTTAACGTTGCTTTAACAATTTTTCAGTCATATCGCTATGATGTCTGCAGTGTGACAGTTTTATA